>CM044013.1:60854275-60884275 GCA_024085815.1 Flaveria linearis | reverse complement strand
ACGCCAATAACCTGAACAAACGGAATGTTGTACATGTTGGTCTTGTACGTCGTGTCTATCAACATCACGTGCGGGAATGCGCGCCACATTTTATACGAAGTAGGATGACAAAAGAAAACATCTTCCACCGCCTTAGTAGTTGCATTCGTTCGTGTTTCATACACGAACTCTTTAGATTGTAGCAGGTTTTCAAGTTCCTGCATTGGTGTGATGCCTTCTCTCCCCTCAGCCCTAAACTTTGACGTCAGATTGTATATGTCTTGAACAACACAGACGCTGTGGGGAAACTGCTCCCTTACGGCTGAATGGATATGTCGTGGCCGCACGTGCTGCCTGTGTAATTTCTCGACAAGATCAATTTCTTCGGCGGTCATCTTTCTAAGATGCGCGTGGCCCTCCTCGTACACAACAGGATCGTGGTTGTGCGTCTCATTTCTCACCTCTAACATCCAACTGTCACTCTTTCCTACGTACTTCCCTACGAGTTTAAAGGGACATCCTTTCTTTATGCTCCCAGTACGTCTACTTGTGCCAGTGAATTTAGGTTCACCACTACGATTGCATATTAGTTCCACATCCTTTTTTCGTGACCGACCCACCACAATGACGCACCCATGCTCGCGTCCTCTCGTTTTAGCCCACTTCTCCAAGTCCTCACGAGAATCAAAATACTGAAAAAATGATAAAGCTAGATATAAAAAAACAATATATAAAACAAATAAAAAATAAAATAAACAAAAGAATAAAAACTCTTCGTACTTGATTGGTTTTATAAGAAACCGTAGCCTTTCTTATCCGATCCTCATCCTCATCATGCTCCGCGGTGTACCCATGGTTTTCTTTGAGGTGAACCGAACCGTCACTCTCATCTGTGTCATTCCCATTAAAAGTATCCGACACATGTATAATTTCTAGTTCTGACTGGTACGGGGGATGTCCTTAATCTAGCTCTGTTTGCGAGTTGTACGTGTTCGGGGCATGCCCGTAAGAATTGCAAGGGGGATATCTGTACCCTTCACCGTAACCTGTCAGTCCAAATAAAGAGTTGTATGCCTCTTGAGCAAATGTGTTCGACGGGTTGGTTTCCTCCTTCCCCCACGGAGGGTGACTCCCGTATACGTAGTATTCCTAAAAAAGATAATGGTTAGATATTTCAAATAATAAGTTATAATAAAACATATACTAGTTTAACCTGGTTCGAATCTTCGATATGTGGCACCTCATTCAAATCTGGAAGCTTCGGCTTTTGATAATGATCTCCCGAACCCGACATTGTTTTCGAATTTACGCGTTTTTGGAATGACGAAGGCTGAAAAATCTCGAGTGTGGATTACGAAATTGCGAATTTTTAGTTTGGATGCCGATTGTTCAAAGCTGAAATGTATTTAAGGTGAAATTATGGGGCACAAACCGTCACGGTTTGGCCTCCACGTGACGGTTTATGCCGGGAATCCCGGCCTTTCGTCAAAATCACGTCTACGTCGTACCTTAAACTGAGACCGTGTACCCTAGAGGTCACGGTTTGGCCTCCACGTGACGGTATGGTGACCAACTTTAACAGCCCATTTTGTTATTTTGTCGTTTTGTTGTCAGGAGGTCACGGGGACTACCACCCCGAACCTTGACAGCAAGACCATGCGGTCACGGGGACAACACCCCAAACCGTGACAGCAAGCCCATGCGGTCACGGTTAGGTGCAAAATGTGACCGCAAGAGCTAACTATGACACTTTGTTTACAAACTACTGATGAGCAATCCTTCAGCTGTTTAAACCCCAAAAGGTCACGGTTAGCCCTAACCGTGACGGTTGAGAAACCCTAACTATCACGTATTGATCAAACCGTGACACTTTGTTTACAAAACTACTGATGAGCAATCCTTCAGCTGTTTATATTATTATTATTATCATCATTATTATTATTATTATTATTATTATTATTATTATTATTATTATTATTGTTATTATTATTATTATTATTATTATTATTATTATTAATAATTATTATTATTATTATTATTATTATTATTATTATTATTATTATTATTATTATTATTATTATTATTATTATTATTATTATTATTACTACTACTACTAATATTATTACTACTACTAAACATTTGTTATTATTATTCGATCGGAGTTTGATTTCGTGTATCTTCATTAAGCATTAAACATTTATTTTTATTTCCGTAATTTTATCACTGTAAACTTGAGAATGAAAAGGCGGGAAACACCGTTCGATCGGAGTTTGATTTCGTGTATCTTCCTTAAGCGTTAAACATTTATTTTATTAGTCTGTACAAATGATGATTGATTATCGATTACTAGTTTCACCGTCACATCATTTCTATCTTTTCGTGAATATATAATATAACTATTGTTCTTATGATCTGTATTATTTCGTTAGATATTTGAAGAAGCTAAGAAATTCTGCTATGAAACTGGTGTGAAAGTTGCTGTTGCATATGGTGATGCACCGATTTATCCTCAGGTTTATATACTTTTAAAATCATTAACAAACACTATTTTATGGTTTTAATCATTAACAAACGTGCGATTCAGTTCATCTTTTTTTTTTCTAAATAGCTTAATTAGTCTTCGTAATCTGTTATCTTTAATCTTGATTCAGAACGCGTTGACTTTAATCTTTGTGGAGACAAAACGCAGGACAGATACAATTAACATTATCACATGGTTAACCTAATCTGCTGCAATTCATGGTCATATTACAAGTTATTTTAAACAAGTTGGTTGTTATTTTATCACATGGTTAACCTAATCGTAAAAATCAGTTGTTATCAAACATATACAATTAACATTATCAACATTGCAAATATAAAGCAAACAAACAAAGAAACACAACCAAACAAACACAACCAAACAAACACAACCAATATACAAATCATCATAACTGAAACTGCACATATATATATATACAACGAGTTTTTTACATACAAAAAGAAATAAAATACAAACAAAATATCTATCTAATCCATCATCCCCGGATCGCTGCCCTGACCAGACCCCCCGCGCCAGATGGGCCAGCATTAAACATTTATTTTTATTTCCGTAATTTTATCACTGTAAACTTGAGAATAAAAAGGCGGGAAACACCGTTCGATCGGAGTTTTATTAACGTACTCACTGTAAGCTAAGTTTTGACGTTGATATATACGTACAGGCATGGTTTGAATGCCGGATATGCGTTTGTGAACTTTACAACATCTGAAGCAGCTTGGAAGTTTCATACGTCGGTTAAAGGAAAACATTGGGATTTGTTTCAAAGCAAAAAGATTGCGGATGTTAGTCGTGCTAGAATCCAGGTACTTTATTACTTTTAATTTGTTGTTGTTTTGTAGTCGGCGAACTAACGCTGGGTTCGCGTTTGTTAACTTTACAACACCTGAAGCGGCGTTGAGATTTCGAGACGCATTTAGTAGAAGTAGTGTGACAAGGATGGTTGGGGGAGAGGTAGGGTTGTGGCACTAGGATCTTGCACCATGGTCCGGTGGTGTAAAGCCCGAGGCGAACTGCAACCCGAGTGAGTTTTTCACCACTAACATTGCGCGCACGGAGTTCAGAGAGTTTACCAGCGTCGATATCGGGGTAAGTGAAGAAGAAAAAGCTTGAGATTGCGATCCCAAGAGCTGAATCACCGATGTCACGACATTCAAATCTGGAAGCTTCGGCTTTTGATAATGATCTCCCGAACCCGACATTGTTTTGAATTAACGTGTTTTTGGAATGACGAAGGCTGAAAAATCTCGAGTGTGGATTATGAAATTGCGAATTTTTAGTTTGGAAATGGATATGCCGATTGTTCGAAGGTGAAATGTATATAAGGTGAAATTCTGGGGCACAAACCGTCACGGTTTGGCCTCCACGTGACGGTTTGTGCCGGGAATCCCGGCCTTTTGTCAAAATCACGTCTACGTCGTACCTTAAACTGAGACCGTGTACCCTAGAGGTCACGGTTTGGCCTCCACGTGACGGTTTGGTGACCGCTTTTCAACTTTAACAGCCCATTTTGTCATTTTGTCGTTTTGTTGTCAGGAGGTCACGGGGACTACCACCCCGAACCGTGAAAGCAAGACCATGCTGTCACGGGGACAAACACCCCAAACCGTGACAGCAAGTCCATGCGGTCACGGTTAGGTTCCAAAATGTGACTGCAAGACCTAACCGTGACCGTTTGAACCGGCCCACCCCCAAAAACCCATGCGGTGTCCCCATTAGGACCCCTTTTCCATATCTGTCATATTTAAGTGTATATCAAGATTGTTGGATCAGCCTTCAAAACAACTCAAACTCTCAAACAAAGATTTAAACTTGATGCAAAAATAAAGATTTGAAAGTGAACAACGAATATGGTTACTACTTCAAGAACCTTTCTATTTTATTAAACTGAATTGCATGCCTTTACAAAGACCTCAAGAACTAGCCGGTAGAGACTTTATTCAAAGAGTGCTTGACTTCACATGCACCCAACTTTCTATGAACTTCTTTAAAGTTTGATTTCCCACTTGCACAAGAGTATTGAAGTAATCTTTAATACTAACGACCCGAATAAAAATAACTCGTGACCGGAGTTGACACATCAAGATTAACTTGTACAAAGACAAGTGTCACTTTTTTTTTGTTTGGTGCATCTTTTTCTTGGTTCAGGGAACAAGTAAAACAACTATTGGTGTTACTATCGCTAGAGAGGCTAAAGCAACCTTTTTTGTATATAATTAAAATTTAATAACAAGCAAATGGCTATGTATAGGACTATAGGTTATTTTCTGCAAGTGATACTTAAAGAGATAAGTTGTGTTCATATATGCACTAAAACCTTTGATTTTGATATAGTGAAGATGTAACTCTAATTTTTTCTCATATTCTGATAGGTTGGCAATGTGCAGGCACATGGATCACGATGATACTTATCTGTAAAACAACTACCACATTTTTATTTTGTTCCTCACCATAGGTTGGTATACATTTCCACAGGATCATCAAAAGATTGTATTTTGTTTTGTTATAAATGATGATTAGGGAAACCCTAATCCTTATTTTATGTAAGAAGAATTTACATATTAAACTCCTGTATTTTCGTTTGGGGTCCCCGTTTATTAACATTTATCACATAAATCCTTGCGGGTTATTAGTTAACTTCTAATTAGATAAACCTTTAAACCTTCTAAATCACTAAACATTGAATTAATTACCTATTAAATAATGAACATATAATCCCATATTTATTTTTTAGAGTAATCAATCATCAATCAATTTAAATTGTGGTTTGTAAATCATAACATGAAACCATTACATGTTATTACTTTGTTGTTGTCCAATGTGCAACTTTTTGGATTGTACCCCAATAGTAATGTTGATATTATCAATGAGCAGAAATCTAATATCCAACATACTCCCACTTGGATGATTCATCCCTCTACGTAAACAGTGGTTGACGCCTAGCTGCATAACATTCCCCTACAAGGTATGTAATTTTAGTCGTAAACTATTTTCTTGTGTTCAAGTAACTCCTTACTTAACCAAGTTCTACAGCCATAGTAACCTTATCATTTTATCCTATTTGTATAGGACATTCGATGAACATTAGACATGGATCATATTTCATCCTTATGTATTGTTCCATAATTTTTGCTCTTGTCTCTAATATAAAGTGATTTAACAAGCTACTCTTAGTTTGAGCGTGGCCACACATTTAACACCGATTCAAATCAATGACGGTGTTATAATATCTAGCTCCTATTTTCACAAGAGTACAAAATTCCTTTGACCACATACAACTCCCACTCAACCTCGATTTATTCCCAACTATTATTTTTATAACCGCCTTTTACGGAATAAAATTAGATACGATCAAAGAACAATCTATAGTTAAAGTTAATTTAAGTATGTGTCTTGGGTCGAATGATAGAAAGATAATATCATACTCAAAAGTTCTTATGACTTAGATCCATGAATAACCTTTTGAAGCGAGTTACGTCTTAATGTCATTCTCTAATGAATATCAATGAATATTGGTCCTCAATCACTTGAGCTTTCATCTTTATGAACCAACCAACTATTCGATATATTCTTAATTCAGATTAATTACCAAGAATCTGAGCCACCATGGACATTTAAAATACAATATTCAAGGATTCTTAAACGTACAAAAATTTAATCAGAGAAACATATGTTTACAAAGCATTTAACCATTCAAAGTAATTTGTATGTTAATACAAATCCAATCCACAGTCTAGCAATTCTAAGCCATATCTTTCCGCATATTTCTTATGTTTAGCTTAACGCATAGGCATATTAAAGTGATATGCTAGATTCTAGTATGTGTAAATCTTATTTATAACGATGTCTCTTCGTTCCAATATTTCCTATAAGTAGTGGAACTGTCAAAGTATGTGCTTTCCTCTATGATGTGACCTTCGTCGCTTTGCCTAAGTTATGACACCAGTGTTGTCACATGATATCTGAATAGGTTTCCATATGTTGGGCACCATATCATGATTAGAAGTGAACTTTTTCATTCAAACATCCTCTTTTGCAGTATCTGATGTGTTAGGACTATGTACGTATAGGGTACTAACTGATTCTGCGTGTATACCAACTCAAATAATGTGGAATTCTATTTGATTGACAATCCAATCAGTGAGAACGACAATCTGATCAATCCTAACGATGAAACAAACGTTAAGAATGAACGAGAATTGATCAGAGACGAACTATGAAGTTGGAACAGGTTTTCTTGAGCCTCTGGACGACTAGGGTACGAGTATGTGCGTAGGTATTCGAATTCTTATGTTTTTCCACGAATTAAGTGGTATTTATAGGTTTGGAGTCTTCATTCGTGCGACTGAACCATCAGCATGGTTCAGTCGTGCGACTGAAGCATGCAGTTGATCCATCCGCACGACTGAAGGTCCAGTCGTACGACTGGGTCAATCACATGTCACAATCGTACGACTGATCCAGTCTCCTGGTTCAATCATGCGACTGGTCCATTAGCATGAAGTGTTCATGCGTATGGCCCATTAGGATGGTCCATTCGCATGAGAACTTCATACACTTTACAAACCTATATAGTTAGTTCAATATGTGCTATCACACAATAAACAATGAAACATTAAACATTATAAGCATCAACCACATATTGTATTTCATTTATACCCATTCAATTACAAATATGCAAGACATGAAAGGCATTTTACATTAAGCTCCTAAACTAGGTACATATGTATTAACAAACTCCTCCTTGGACCTAGTTTACATCATTGTCTAACATTCTTCATCAGCTCATTAAAATTCTTGTACTTTTCCTCTCTTGTAACTCCGACGTTTATCTCAAACGCAAAACAGAGCCGTATCACGTTCTGGAACTGGAGGGCTTGTACAATGTCTTGCGTATCAAAAAATAGTGGCCACTTGTATAATGTGTATACATCATCAGAAGACAAGTTGGTCAGCCACATCGGGTCAAATACCCTGATAGTATCCATTTGGCCCGCCTTCTGCAAGACTATTAGTGCTTCACCTATTCTCCAATCATAGTACCACCACTTGAAGTGTGGAGTGAAGTCCTGTGGCATTTCTCTTAGAGGGATTCTTGACATAGTGCGCGGAGGACTCCACTTCAACACAACCTTTGGCTTTCCAGTAATGGAATCAACTTCAGACCTTCTGATGTACCTTGTCGGTTGTTGAGGTCTGAAGTTAACCCACCTGGTATGGTACTGCAGGATCGGTTTTGGTCACTTAACAATCGGTTTTTCTCTCAAACTCACCTAGAACAACACTCAGAAAGAGTCTAACAAGAGTTGATCATAATATAAAAAGTAACAAATGATAATAAACACAGTAAGTAAATTTTCAAGGTACTTTTATATATTGATTCTCAACTCAAAGGATTACAAGACTCTTACAAGCTCAAGCTCTTTTCTAATGAGTTACAATAAGAATACATATATAATACTACCCACAGCCGGATATACTTTGATAACAGCTGGAAACCTCTAACCAAACGCCTATACTACAAGACTATAGGCCAAGGTATCTCAGACATTTTACCTGAGATTTGGTAGTCAGGACATGTCCCTGACTTACCTTTTATCACCAACTAAAGTTGGTAACATGTACTATCATAAAAAGGTAAACAGTGGAATAAAGTATGGTTAACAACATGGCTCTTTAGGAAGAAGCCATGCTGTATCAGAAGTCTGCAGCAGAATGGCAGAGACCATACTTATGTCCACTGGTCATAGCAGTGTCTTTCGAAGGTTAAATTGCATCGGAAGAATAACTTCTTCCTAAGCCACTTATACTTCGGAAGACTGCTTCTTCCGAGGCTTGGGGACTTCTTCTTTGTCTTTGGAAGTAGAGTTTGTCTTCAGAAGTTGATCTTTAACTTGTCTTCAGCTGATGTCTTCAGCTGATGTCTTCAGACTTTGTCTTCAGCTCTTGTCTTCAGACTTTATCATCAGTTGATGTCTTCAGACTTTGTCTTCAGCTCTTGTCTTCAGACTTTGTCATTAGCTGATGTCTTCAGCTGATGTCTTCAGACTTTGTCTTCAGCTCTTGTCTTTAGACTTTGTCATCAGCTGATGTCTTCAGCTGATGTCTTCAGCTGATGTCTTCAGCTGATGTCTTCAGACTTTGTCTTCAGAAGAACTCTTCAGACTTCGGAAGTTCTCATACTTAGCTTCGGAAGCCTTTGAATGTAGCACCAAAATTGACTGTGAAGTGGTTTTGGTTGCACCAGCCTTATAATGACCTAACAAACTCCCCCTAGGCTGATGCTACCAAAACTTCACTTCCCTCTGCTTCTCAAAACTTTCAGTACCAGGGAAAACAGATAACTATCTGTTTGTTTGTCCTTCCCTGTGATGCTGAGAAGTTTGTACAAATCCTTGGTAGACAGCACATCCAGTCTGTTACCTTTGATTATATGTATCCTTTGCTGTGGCCCTCTGAGAAGAGTTAGTCGATGGGAATTATAGTCATATTCCTATTCGACTATAGGTTCCAAGTCTGGACCCTCCACCATCTGTAGAAAGGTTGTACCCTTGGTGGTAGGTCTTTCCTCTTCTTCTTGTCTTCTCATCTTCAACTCTTCTTCGATCTTGGCTTTTGTAGTTAGCTCAGCCAAGTGAAGACTGCTGATATGATTCCTGATAAGAGTAGCAGCCTCAGAGTTGGAGAATGGCTTCTCTACAAGCTCAGCAATGTCAAATCTGCTGAGATGCAATAGAGGAGTGGCATTGAGCTGGTTGATTTCACCATTCTCCCTTTCCACAACAAAGTTATGAGAAGTTTTATCGAAACTCCACTGGATTATACCTTTCCTAGGCACAGGAGTCTGACTAGGAATCTTGTCCTCCTTCCTTGTATCCAGTAGAGTCGCTAGTTTTCTTCTAAGTCCCTTTTCTTTAACATTAAGAGAATCAGAGTTGAGATTCAGAAGTCTTGTAGCCTGGCCCAAAGTTCCTCTAGGCAACTCAAGAAATTGACCTAGGGTGAGGGAGCTTGAAGAGTCATCAACATAGGTGATGTTGATGATATCTCCCTCACAGGAGATGCTGCTCACAGTTGTGCAGTTGTCGAGCTTTGTCTTGATCTCCTTAATCTCTTCAATAGAGAGATGTTGAGAAGGCTGAGGGGATGATCTGGGTATCTGTTGGGTAGGTTTGGGTTCAGTGGTTCTGGGTTGTGTTTTGGGTTTAAGTATGGGAAGTTTAGGTGGTTGAGGTGATGAAGTAGGTATGGGTAGAGTTGTAGGTTCAGGGGTGAAGGTTTCATCTAAGGGCTCGGTTTTGATGGGAAAGGAGAATGGGATTGGTTCTTCTACTGTAGGTTGTGGTTGAGTGGTTGGTTGTGGTTGAGTGGTTAGGGTGAAAATCATTCCCTGTCCCCTTCTATACATCTCCTTCCTCTTTCCCCTACGGATGTCAGCCTTTATTTCGCTGACTATCCGTTGGAGTGTCCTTTCGAACATGGGTCCCAACTGCCTGCCAGAGAACCCGTGAGCCCGGAGATAGTCTTTCATCCAGGCTTTGTCACCGGACCTCTTGGCTGCAGTGACCCTCTCTACTTCTTCCCTCTGCTTCTTCTCCTTCATCTTCTCCCTTGTAACCTTCTTCCTTTCTTTCTCCATTTGATCCTGCTCTTTGTTATGGAGCAAAAGGATCATATCATCATCATATGGAGAAAGTTCTGGAAGATTGAAGCCTCTAGAGAGTAGGAATTAAATCCTGGCTTCCCTCAGCTGCAAGGTGGCTATCCTCTGCTCTTTTTCTTCCTTCTCTAAGGCCAACCTGGCTTCTTCTTCTTGTCTTAGCCTGGTTGACCTCTCCAAAGTCACCAACTCCTCTAGTGGTAGCAGGAGTGTCTCCTCATTTGCAGCTTCTAGGTTGATGAGCTGATCAATGAGTTCCTCTCTCTTCTTATTGTTGATAGCCTCCTGATTGGCTGCAGCTGCCTTTGAACTAGCAGCTAACAGCTTCTCAACCGGGAATCTACCTTTCCTTTTCAGCTTTGCAATCTTCTCCTCTTCCTGAATCTCTTCCGTAGTCATTTCCTTTTTCCTTTGTCTTTTGACTGCGGTGGTTCTTGGATAGAGGGTTCAGATTGAGAGAGAGCAGAGATGTTGTTTGGGATGGAGGTAGATCAGAAATGTCCTCCCTGCTCAACTCAGATGCTATTTCAGCAATGACAGCTATGATGATCAGTTCCTCGGACATTTTGAACAGTCCTTCCGCAGCTTCCATCTCAGTTTCGGAAGACTTATCTTGTACTTCCAAGGCTTCAACTTCAGCTTCGAAAGTCTCAGCCTAAGCTTCGGAAGAAGATGCTGATGCAAGTTCTGTCCCAACTGTTTCAATTGCTGGGCCATCAGTCCCCATTTCCCCTTCGAAGTTAATCTTAGGTTCCATGTGGACCTTAGGTTGACCAACTTCTTCCACAGTGGTAGAAGATGCAGTCAGCCTTTGAAGCTCTTCAACCCCAAAGTATATCAGTGTGGTGTCAGAGCATGGCTGATCAAAGGAGGATCTCAATACAAACTTTGTGAAAAGTCTGTAGAGATCATGAAGCATTTGTGAGTCAATCTTAAGAATTGATTGAGATGACTTAGATGAGGTAATGATTTGGTAAGTAGAGGATTGGATCAGTGGTTCCTCATGTGGTGTTTGTCTCTGATCTTTCTCCCACTTTTTGGTAGCATCATCTTGAGAGCTAGATGAGCTGGAGGAAGAAGTCGTGAGACTTGGATAGGTACATGCCTAACAGACCTCTCTGTCCGCGTCTCAGCTAGTTTAGCCTTGAGATTGTCAATCTCAAGTTGCTGAGTGGCTGTCCTGTTCTCTAAGATCCTAACCTGAGATTCAAGGTTTGAGACCTTAGAGATCAGTACTGAATAGTGAGTTGCATACTTCCCTCATCTTCAAGTGAAGAATCACGGGGAGATGAGATAACATACCTATTATGTTCAGTCTCACCACCAGATGTGGCTTCTTGGCACCCTGGACTCCTTTGCTCAAATTCATCTCTTTCAGAGATGTTAATGGGCAAAGTTGCCGTAGACTCAGTTTGATTGATGTTACCACTGTCCTGAGAGCTCAATGAGAGACTCTGAGTAGTGGCAGCCGATCCTACATGAGTCCCCTCCACATCATGGGACTCACCTCAGTTGTTGGCTTCTGATGGGGGCTAGAGATAAGGGATCTCTCTTGGCTCTATTGATCTTTGAGAGGGAGTTGGAGATCAACTTCATGGCCATGGAGAGATGTTATCTCTTCATCAGTTCGGAGTAATAGGTCAGTGAAGGATAGAGAGGTTAAACCTACTAACCCGGGACCTAGATCAATTTCTACAGGCATTGAGCCTCTTGTGGGGCTGTTCCTTGTTGGCTGCACAGGGGAGTGTAAATACTCACCCTGTGGGCTAAAGGCTTGGGTGTCGGGCTCTTGGGTTTGAGACTGAGGAGGCTCAAAACCCATATTGAGGTCAATGGTGAAGGATGGTGGACCTCGGACTGAGTGGGAGCCCATGTTTCCACTCTAGTCCTTTTGGGTTGAACTGGAGGAGCTTGTTCAATCAGAGTAGATTGAACAGGGTTCGTTGGGGTGTCTCTGATATGTGATTTTGATAGGTGGAGAAGGTATTGGGACATTTGTGGTGAGGGTTGCTGGTGTGGGTTCATCACCTGTGCGGTTAACAAGGATGTCACCAAGAGCTATGCGCTAAATCATATCTGGAGTAAAGGAGTATACCTGCCAGTAAAGTTGATGGACACTTTCTTCAAAGTTTTGAAGATGGCAGGCTGCACTTGAGGAACAGTTAGAGCAGCTGCGCAGACAAGCTTGCTCTATTCCAACTCGCAGTTTATGAAGTGTTGAATGTATCAGGGATACATGAAGAATGTCTCCCTTGTAAGATTTCCAAGTAAATTAGTCAACACAAACCTTGAGTAATTAAGCGCAGTTCTCTCACCAACCCGTGAACTAGGCATCTTAGTTCGTATGGGATTTGATCCCATCCCCTAGATTTGTTGGATAGGCAGTGAAGAACGATGTGCAGGAGAACTTCCAATGATATGAGAAGTTGAATTTGTAGATGGTTGACCTGCTCACATCTCCACCATATCCCATGAGGATGTATGTGCCATCCAAGTCTTCTTTGGGAAACTCAGTAGGAGCTTCATCATCATGAAGCTCTAGATGCTCCCTGATGAGTTGTTCACTTATGATCAACTCCTGTCCACAAATGCGGGTTCTTAGGATGCGAACCCCATTTAGGATTTCGCCTTGACCGTTTCTCCAAAATTCGGTCATGTGGTTGGAGTAAACGGTGGGGTTAACAGTAAGCGCCGTGAAGTAGGTTGATTCAGAAGGTGATGATTTCAGTGAAGTCAGCATCTCTTGACGAATCAAGTAATGCGACCTGGTTGTGCTGAGGGTTTAGCGCCATTGTAAGAGAAGGTAAGTTTGAACTTGGGTGAATTTTAGAATTGGAAGTGAAGGAAATGTTTAGGGCAGTAAATCGGTAAAAGAAGATGAAATTGAACAGTCTGGATTATTTAAATGGGAAGAATTGTGGTAATGGAGGTACGGCAGCGGTTTGCGGTTATGAAATGACAGTGGCGGTAAGGAATAAATTTAAATAATCAGTCATCATTAACAAAATCTTTACCTTTTACAGAGTGGGGCCCAAAAGATTTTCGTTACATAGTAAAATCTCTCCTTCCGAATGTAAAACATTTTCGAAGGTAACTTGTCTTCCGAAGGCAATCCTTTCTTTCAAAGCAAAGCAGTGCTTCCGAAGGTAAGAACTGCTTTCCGAATGAAGAGTTTTATAAGCTTCGGAAGTAGATCTGATGTGAAATCAATCGCTTCTTCCGAGACTAAAAACTCTTCCGAGAAGAAAGTTTCCATGGAGGAATTTGACTTCGGAAGATATTTAGGAATATCTTCCGAGAGTTAATTCCTCTTCGGAAGAAATTTACACTTGGAATATTTGAAAGAGATCTTTTGTAAGAGAGCTTAAATTGTATTGACACAAGACTTAACACATTAAAAGAGTTTTCAAAAGAGGTAGTTTAATCAATGTTTATCATCCCAATAGCTGATATGAGATATTTAAATTTATGTTCATCAAAGGCTTTTGTGAACAAATCAGCATATTGTTCATTTGAGTCAACTTTGATTAACTTTATCAGATTTTTCTCTTGAATATCTCTAATGAAATGATACCTGATATCAATGTGCTTTGTCTTGGAGTGCTTCACTGGATTTTTTATGACGGAGATAGCACTGTTGTTGTCATATGGATAGGAGTACTCATGAAGTTGAATCCATAGTCTATCACTTGGTTCTGAATCCACAGCAACTGAGCACAGTAGCTAGCAGCAGCAATGTATTCAGCTTCAGCAGTTGATGTAGATACACAGGATTGTTTCTTGCATTGCCATGAAATGATCCTTCCACCAAGAAATTGACATCCTCCTGATGTTGATTTCTTGTCAATGTTGCAGCCTCCATAGTCACTGTCAGAGTATCCATAGAGATTGAAATCACTATTTCTTGGATACCAGAGACCTAATTTAGGTGTCCTTTGTGGTATCTAAGGATTCTCTTTGCAGCAGCTAGGTGAGACACCTTTGGAGCAGCCTGATATCTTGCACAAATACAAGTAGCAAACATGATCAGGTCTACTAGCAGTGAGATACATCAGAGAACCAATAATTGCTCTATACTGATGTTGATCAGTATCCTCCCCCTCAAGGTCAGGGCAAAGATTATGGTTTCTGGGTATGGGTGTCTTGGCTGGTTTACAGTCCTTCATCTTAAATCTTTCTAAGATGTCATTGACATACTTGGATTGATTGATGAAGAATCCTTCCTTCAATTGCTTCACCTGAATTCCAAGGAAAAGTCCATTTTACCCATGGAACTCATCTCAAATTTCTGCTTCATAGTGCTCTCAAAGTCCTTACATATTTGGTCATTTGAAGAACCAAATATGATGTCATCAACATAGACTTGAACGAGAAAAACGTCTTCTCCACTCTTCCTGATGAAGAGAGTCTTATCAATGGTACCTCTGGTGTAGCCATTCTTCAGGAGAAACTGAGACAAAGTCTCATACCATAACCTAGGTGCTTGGTAGCCCATATAAAGCTTTGTCCAACTTGCACACATAGTTGGGGTGCTGTGGGTCTTCAAATCCTGGAGGTTGACATACATAGATTTCCCTATCTATATCCCCATAGAAAAGCACACTTGACATCAAGTTGGTAGACAGTGAAGTTCTTGGATGCAACATAAGCAAGGAAGATCCTAACTGCCTCAAGTCTTGTAACAGGTGCAAAGACATCAGTATAATCGATTCCTTCCTCTGGGTGTATCCTTGAACTACTAATCTTGCCTTGTTCTTGATAATCAAGCCTCTATCATCTTTCTTGTTTCTGAAAACCCATTTAGTGCCTATGGGTACTTGACCAGATGGTAGTGGGCATAGATTCCAGACCTTTTGTTTTTTGAATTGAAGCAGCTCCTCTGCATCGATTCAACCCAACTACTATCTTTCAAGGCAACTTCCACCTTCTTGGGTTCCATCTGAGATAAGAAGCATGAGTACAAGCAAACATTCCCATGATGAGTTTGTCCTCTTGTTCTCACACCTTCAGAGATATTCCCTATGATATTCTCAGTTGGATGAGTGTTATGAATCCTAAGACGAGGAATCACTTCCAGTTGCAGAGATAGGTCCAAGTTGGACATATTCTAATCAGGAACTGGATCACTCTATCCAGTTGTTATTTCAAAGTCATTTAATAAGGATTGATTGAATGAACGAGAAACATCATCAAGGTTGGCTGTGAAGTAGTATTAACAGTTGCTTCATCAAGTGATTCACTTGTTGAAGCTTCATTATTCCTTGAGATAGTTACACTATCAAATCTGTGAATGGTTGAAGCTTGTTGTCTTTCAGCTCTTGGAAAATTTGGAAGAGGTCTGGGTAGCTCAAATAGTTGATTAGCATCAGCATCAACATCACCTTGAGCACCTATTCCATCTAAAACATTCTCACAAGAAGTAGTGATGGAGTTGACACATTTGGATTTGTGATGGAGTTGACACATTTGGAGTTAATTTCCTTCCAATGCTCATTATACTTGTGGACCAAAGAGATCCATGTGCAATAAGTGTAATGGAGTAGTGATGAGTTGACACATTTGGATTTGTGAGATGACCTGTGTTGTTTCCCTTTCAGGCATGCAACACAGTTATCTTTGCAGAAAAATTCCTTTTTAGGCAAACCATGTACCAAGTTATTTTTAGCCAATTTATTCATTGTTTTAAAAGTCACATGACACATGCGTTTATGCCATAGTGTTGACTCATCGCTATCACTTTGGAAAGAAAGCATGATACTTCACCCATTGGAGAAGCATTGTTCATATTTAGCTTGTACATATCCCCTTTCCTGGGAGATCTAAGAAGCAACAATTCCAGAGGAATTGTCATCCCTGGTTTGAGGATAATGCATTTATGTTCAGTGAAAAGCATTTGGTGCTTTTGATCACAAATTGAGAAACACTTAACAGATGATGTTCAAGCTGTTTGACAAAGTGAACTTTGTCAATGTTCAATTTACCGTTGGATATACTTCCTCTGCCAGAAATATATCCTCCGGCCTCACCTCCAAATTGGACAGGCCCTCCATTATAGTTCTGGAATTGTTTGAAGGAGAGATCTGTTCCCTGTCATATGCCTGAGCATCCACTATCTACAATCCAGACATTGTTGTTCTTGTCAAATGGATGTTCCTGCATATAAGATAAGATTGTTAGTTTTGTTTAGAAGCCCAAGCCTTGCTGGTCTTGGGCTCTTCCAAAGATAATGACATAATTGAACCAAAAGATATGCATTGGGGTTCAATAGAGTTCTTTGAAGAAGAGGTTTGGGCTGCACCCTCTTCTTTGATCTTCCAATCCATCCCTTGGTTGATCTTGAGGATGAGCTTGTTGAAGCTTTTGCAGCATGGTCTTCTTCCGAAGCTTCTTTCTTTTTGGAAGAAGCCTTCACCACCTTTTCTTCCGAAGCAGTCTTCTTCTGGGATGGTTTCAAGGGAGCTTTCTTGTTCTTCCAAACCTTGGAAGCTTGGCTTCCGAAGCCATTTTCCCTTCGGAAGAAATACTTTCTTCAAAAGCAACTTGGCTTCTCAGACCAACTTTCCCTTTTTCATCACATGGACCGTTTGAAATGGTCCAACTATGAAACCTTCCCTGACTCCTTCTTTTCTAACATTATTTTCATAATGTGTGCTTGCTGGATTGTAGTAACAATCTTTAGCCATGTGGTTGTGCAGACCACACATTATGCATACGATGTTAGTGTTTTGGGAATTTGAAGGTTGCTGTTCTCTTGGACTTCTTTTTCTTCATCAGCAACTTTCCCTTTCAACTTCCGATCCTTTGATAGGACAGGAGTGCTGGTACTACACTCCTTTCCTGAATAGAAGTACCTACCACTTGGAATCCAGCAAAGATGAAGACACCTTTTTGCTTTGGGTCAATTTTCAGCTTGGACTCTGCAACCTTCTTGGCAGTCTATCTAGTAGCTTTAGCTCTGCTTCTTCTTGCCTTGGTGGTTAGGATTTGATCTTCACAGGTGGAGATGAGTGTATCTTCCTGTTTCTCCCCTGTGGTGGCCACTATTTTTGCCTCATCTTTAGTTCCAATGGAGAAGGGTCAGCAGTTGGAACCTCTTGCTCCTTAGTACCACATCTAGGTAGTCTAATAGACTCATAAGTGTGTGGTGGAGCTATTTCATTGGTTCCCAACCCTCCTTTGTTTCATAAAACATTTTGGAATGAGAGGATGATGCAAGAATAGCTTGGAAGTTTTGCTCAGCAATAGTTTGCTTCCTGGCCTGAGCCTCAGGAGTGACAAGCCGGGCTTGAGCTTCAAACAGTTTGGATATCAAATCTTTGATTTGAGTCTTGTAGTTGGTTGTTCATGTTTTAAAAGAGACACAGTTTTCTCTAACTCCTCAATTTTCTTTGATAGTCAGATTCAGCTCTTTTAAAGTCAGATTTTAAGATATTTAAATATTTAACATCAGATCTGATTTTCATATTGTAATCCTTATAGAGTTTAACTTTAGCAATACAGGCTGGAGTACAAAGATGTTCATATACCTGAGCATCATCTGTTCCGGCCATGAGTGCTTGAGCGGGAGTCCATCCTGTACCATGAAGCTCCAGTCAACTTCTTGAGCTATTGCAGCTGTTTCGTTGTCTTCTCTTCAGGCTTTGAGGTTGAGGGATGTGTAGAGGCCTGTGGGGTTCTCGGTTGTTCTTGGGAGCCTTGCATTCCCTAGCAAAGTGACCCAGTTGGTTGCAGTTGTAACACTTTGCTTTGGTCTTGTCAAACCCAAACTTGCTGTTGACAGGGTTTTGAGGGAATTGCCTTCCAGTTCTCTTGAAGAACTTCTTCGCTCTGTAAGTTAAGAGAGCCATCTGTTGGACAATGTCCACATCCTCCACATCATCTGGACTGAAGCACTCAAGATCATCAAAGTAATATTGAAAATCACCGGAGTGTCCACTTCAAGAGGCAAAGTCACAACTATCCTGAAAGGAGTTGTGTTGAGCCTCTTGAGACCTTTGAGTCTCAGGTAGAGTAATGTAGGGTCCATTATGTGAGTTGTTAGGGTAGCACAGCAACTGATGTTTTGGTTCTATTATTTCCCTTTCAACCACATAAAGGGCTGAACTCAGTTGGTATTGGAGTTACCAAAGGAGTTTTGCATGTTTATCTCCATCTGGAATGCGCTTAGGATACCATGCAACTCTGTGAGAGAAAGAGTCTTAAGGTCCAAAGTTCTCTTGATTACAACAAATAGTGGTCCATAGTTTAGGAAGGGAAGACATGAACTTCCTAACTATGTCTCTGTTCTCAAGAGGTACTCCAATATCCACCAGAGTATCCACTATCTCAACATACCTGAAATATTGTTGAGTCAAGGTCTCACCAGCCTTGAAAGTGAAGTTTTCAAGCTGCTACTTAAGAGATCCTTCTTGTTCTCTTTAGTTTCCTTGGATCCTTCATACATGAGCTTCAGTGCATCCTATAGATCTTTAGCTGTCTTGCACTTCTTGAAGCCTCTGTAGATGGAGTTTGGAAGAGCAGTTTGAAAAGAAGTCATAGCCCTTTGATCAACCTCTATTCTTTTCCTATCTTCTTCTGAGTAATCATCCACATCTTTTGGAATGATACGATTACCAGTAGCAGAAGTAGTGCTTGGTATGAAAGGACCATTGACAACGGAGTCCCACATCCTTGAGTCTTGACACTTGATGAAGCCTTCCTTCTTGTGCACTATGTGTCAAAGTCTTCAGGGGATCAGTGGGGACTTGGTCATGGTACCGGTTTCCATATCAACTTTAGTGAGAGCGGCCATTTGAGTGAGTGGGTTGTAAGGGAGAAGTGAAAAACAAGTTGATTTGGATGGTAAGATCTCACAATCAAGAGCCTGGAAGCTCTGATACCAATTGCAGGATCGGTTTTAGTCACTTAACAATCGGTTTTTTCTCTCAAACTCACCTAGAACAACACTCAGAAGAGTCTAACAAGAGTTGATCATAATATAACAAGTAACAAATGATAATGAACACAGTAAGTAAATTTTTAAGGTACTTTTATATATTGATTCTCAACTCAAAGGATTACAAGACTCTTACAAGCTCAAGCTCTTTTCTAATGAGTTACAATGAGAATACATATATATAATACTACCTACAGCCGGATGTACTTTGATACCAGCTGGAAACCTCTAACCAAACGCCTATACTACAAGACTATAGGTTAAGGTATCTCAGACATTTTACCTGAGATTTGGTAGTCAGGACATGTCCCTGACTTACCTTTTGTCACCAACTAAAGTTTGTAACATGTACTATCACAAAAAGGTAAACAGTGGAATAAAGTATGGTCAACAACATGGCTCTTTAGGAAGAAGCCATACTGTATCAGAAGTCTGCAGCGGAATGGCAGAGACCATACTTATGTCCACTGGTCATAGCATGTCTTCCGAAGGTTAAATTGCTTCGGAAGAAAACTTTTTCCGAAGCCACTTATACTTCTGAAGACTGCTTCTTCCGAGGCTTGGGGACTTCTTCTTTGTCTTCAGAAGTAGAGTTTGTCTTTAGAAGTTGATCTTTAACTTGTCTTCAGCTGATGTCTTCAGCTGATGTCTTCAGCTGATGTCTTCAAACTTTGTCTTCAGCTCTTGTCTTCAGACTTTGTCATCAGCTGATGTCTTCAAACTTTGTCTTCAGCTTTTGTCTTCAGACTTTGTCATCAGCTAATGTCTTCAGCTGATGTCTTCAGACTTTGTCTTCAGCTCTTGTCTTCAGACTTTGTCATCAGCTGATGTCTTCAGCTGATGTCTTCAGCTGATTCTTCAGCTGATGTCTTCAGCTGATGTCTTCAGACTTTGTCTTAAGAAGAACTCTTTAGACTTTGGAAGTTCTCATACTTAGCTTTAGAAGCCTTTGAATGTTAGAAGTAGTTTTGAATCAGCTAACATAGTTTTGAGCAGCCTCAATAAGTGTCCTGTTCCTCCTCTCAGCAACACCGTTTTATTAAGGAGTTCTGGGAGCACTATATTGTCTGGCAATCCCTTTTGAGTCACAGAATGAGTCAAGAACAAAGTTCTTAAACTCAGTCCCTTGATTACTTCTAATGATCTTAACCTTGTGATCAATTTGATTTTCTATTTTAAGAATAAAAATTTTAATGTTTCAGCAGTTTAATCTTTAGTTCTTAAAAAGAATACCCATGTAAATCTTGTAAAATCATCACAATCACAAGCAGTATGATTTCCTTCAATGCTCATTATACTTGTGGGACCAAAGAGATCCATGTGCAATAAGTGTAATGGAGTAGTGATGGAGTTGACACATTTGGATTTGTGAGATGGCCTGTGTTGTTTCCCTTTCAGGCATGCAACACACTTATCTTTGCAGAAAATTCCTTTTTAGGCAAACTATGTACCAAGTTATTTTTAGCCAATTTATTCATTGTTTTAAAATTCACATGACATATACGTTTATGCCATAGTATTGATTCATCACTATCAGCTTTGGAAAGAAAGCATGATACTTCACCCATAGGAGAAGCATTATTCATATTTAGCTTGTACATATCCCCTTTTCTGGGAGATCTAAGAAGCACCAATTCTGGAGGAATTGTCATCCCTGGTTTGAGGATAATGCACTCATGTTCTATGAAAAGCATTTGGTGCTTTTGATCATCAAATTAAGAAACATTAACAGATTGTGTTCAAGCTGTTTGACAAAGTGAACTTTGTTAATGTTCAATTTACCGTTGGATATACTTCCTCTGCCAGAAATATATCCTCCGGCCTCACCTCCAAATTGGACAGGCCCTCCATCATAGTTCTGGAATTGTTGAAGGAGAGATCTGTTCCCTGTCATATGCCTGGAGCATCCACTATCTACAATCCAGACATTGTTGTTCTTGTCAAATAGATGTCCCTGCATATAAGATGAGATTGTTAGTTTTGTTTGGAAGCCTAAGCCTTGCTGGTCTTGGGCTCTTCCAAAGATAATGACATAATTGAACCAAAAGATATGCATTGGGGGTTCAATAGAGGTCTTTGAAGAAGAGGTTTGGGCTGCAGCCTCTTCTTTGATCTTCCAATCCATCCCTTGGTTGATCTTGGAGGATGAGCTTGTTAAAGCTTTTGCAGCATGGTCTTCTTCCGAAGCTTCTTTCTTTTCGGAAGAAGCCTCACCATCTTTTCTTCCGAAGTAGTCTTCTTCTGGGATGGTTTCAAGGAAGCTTTCTTGTTCTTCCAAACCTTAGAAGCTTTGGCTTCCGAAGCCATTTTCCTTCGGAAGAAATACTTTCTTTTGAAAGCAACTTGGCTTCTGAGACCAACTTTCCCTTTTTCAACACTTGGACCGTTTGAAATGGTCCAACTGTGAAACCTTCCCTGACTCCTTCTTTTCTAACATTATTTGCATAATGTGTGCTTGCTGGATTGTAGTAACAATCTTTAGCTCTGTGGTTGTGCAGACCACACATTATGCATACGATGTTAGTGTTTTGGGAATTGAAGGTTGCTGTTTCTTGGACTTCTTTTCTTCATCAACAACTTTTCCTTTCAACTTCTGATCCTTTAATAGGACAGGAGTGCTAGTACTACACTCCTTTCCTGAATCAGAAGTACCTACCACTTGGAATCCAGCAAAGATGAAGACACCTTTTTTTTGGGTCAATTTTCAGCTTGGACTCTGCAACCTTCTTGGCAGTCTTTCTAGTAGCTTTAGCTCTGCTTCTTCTTGCCTTGGTGGTTAGGATTTGATCTTAGCAGGTGGAGATGAGTGTATCTTCCTGTTTCTCTCTCCTGTGGTGGCCACTATTTTTGCCTCATCCTTTAGTTCCAATGGAGAAGGGTCAGCAGTTGGAAGCTCTTGCTCCTCAGTACCATATCTAGGTAGTCTAATAGACTCATAAGAGTGTGGTGGAGCTTTTTCATTGGTTCCCAACCCTCCTTTGTTTTCATAAAACATTTTGGAATGAGAGAATGATGCAAGAATAGCTTGGAAGTTTTGCTCAGCAATAGTTTGCTTCCTGCCTTGAGCCTCAACAGTGACAAGCCAGGCTTGAGCTTCAGACAGTTTGGATATCAAATCTTTGATTTGAGTCTTGCAGTTGGTTTGTTCATGTTTTAAAAGAGACACAGTTTTCTCTAACTCCTCAATTTTCTTTTGATAGTCAGATTCAACTCTTTTAAAGTTAGATTTTAAGATATTTAAATACTCAAGATCAGATCTGATTTCCATATTGTAATCCTTATAGAGTTTAACTTTAGCAATACAGGCTGGAGTACAAAGATGTTCATATACCTGAGCATCATCTGTTCCGGCCATGAGTGCTTGAGCGGGAGTCACATCCTGTACCATGAAGCTCCAGTCAACTTCTTGAGCTATTGCAGCTGTTTCAGTTGTCTTCTCTTCAGGCTTTGAGTTTGAGGGATGTGTGGAGGCCTGTGGGGTTCCTGGTTGTATTCTTGGGAGCCTTGCATTCCCTAGCAAAGTGACCCAGTTGGTTGCAGTTGTAACACTTTGCTTTGGTCTTGTCGAACCCAAACTTGCTGTTGACAGGGTTTTGAGGGAATTGCCTTCCAGTTCTCTTGAAGAACTTCTTCGCTCTGTAAGTTAAGAGAGCCATTTGTGGACAATGACATGTCCACATACTCTACATCATCTGGACTGAAGCACTCAAGATCATCAAAGCAATCTTGAAAATCACCGGAGTGTCCACTTCCAGAGACAAAGTCACAACTATGCTGAAAGGAGTTGTGTTGAGCCTGTTGGGACCTTGGAGTCTCAGGTAAAGTAATGTAGGGTCCATTAGTGAGTTGTCAGGGTGCACAGCAACTGATGTTTTGGTTCTATTATTTCCCTTTCAACCATATAAAGGGCTGAACTCAGTTGGTTATTGGGTTACCAAAGGAGTTTTAACATGTTTATCTCCATCTGGAATGCTTAGGATACCATGCAACTCTGTGAGAGAAAGAGTCTTAAGGTCCGAAATTCTCTTGATACAACACAATAGTGTGTCCATAGTTTAGGAAGGGAAGACATGAACTTCCTAACTATGTCTCTGTTCTCAAGAGGTACTCCAATATCCACTAGAGTATCCACTATCTCAACATACCTGAAATATTGTTGAGTCAAGGTCTCACCAGCCTTGAAAGTGAAGTTTTCAAACTGCTGCTTTAAGAATCCTTCTTGTTCTCTTTAGTTTCCTTGGATCCTTCATACATGAGCTTCAGTGCATCCTATAGATCTTTAGCTGTCTTGCACTTCTTGAAGCCTCTGTAGATGGAGTTTGGAAGAGCAGTTTGAAGAAAAGTCATAACCCTTTGATCAAGCTCTATTCTTTTCCTATCTTCTTCTGAGTAATCGTCCACATCTTTTGGAATGATACGATTACCAGTAGCAGAAGTAGTGCTTGGTATGAAAGGACCATTGACAACGGAAGTCCCACATCCTTGAGTCTTGACACTTGATGAAGCCTTCCATTCTTGTGCACCATGTGTCAAAGTCTTCAGGGGTGATCAGTGGGGACTTGGTCATGGTACCGGTTTCCATATCAGCTTTAGTGAGAACGGCCATTTGAGTGAGTGGGTTGTTGGGAGAAGTGAAAAACAAGTTGATTTGGATGAAAGACCTCACAATCAAGAGCCTGGAAGCTCTGATACCAATTGCAGGATCGGTTTGGTCACTTAACAATCGGTTTTTCTCTCAAACTCACCTAGAACAACACTCAGAAAGAGTCTAACAAGAGTTGATCATAATATAACAAGTAACAAATGATAATGAACACAGTAAGTAAATTTTTAAGGTACTTTTATATATTGATTCTCAACTCAAAGGATTACAAGACTCTTACAAGCTCAAGCTCTTTTCGAATGAGTTACAATGAGAATACATATTATAATACTACCTACAGCCAGATGTACTTTGATACCAGCTGGAAACCTCTAATCAAACGCCTATACTACAAGACTATAGGTTAAGGTATCTCAGACAATTACCTGAGATTTGGTAGTCAGGACATGTCCCTGACTTACCTTTGTCACCAACTAAAGTTTGTAACATGTACTATCATAAAAAGGTAAACAGTGGAATAAAGTATGGTCAACAACATGGCACTTTAGGAAGAAGCCATGCTGTATCAGAAGTCTGCAGCGGAATGGCAGAGACCATACTTATGTCCACTGGTCATAGCAGTGTCTTCCGAAGGTTAAATTGCTTCGAAGAATAACTTCTTTCGAAGCCACTTATACTTCAGAAGACTGCTTCTTCCGAGGCTTGGGGACTTCTTCTTTGTCTTGGAAGTAGAGTTTGTCTTTAGAAGTTGATCTTTAACTTGTCTTTAGCTGATGTCTTCAGCTGATGTCTTCAGAATTTGTCTTCAGCTCTTGTCTTCAGACTTGTCATCAGCTGATGTCTTCAAACTTTGTCTTCAGCTCTTGTCTTCAGACTTTCTATCTGTGTCTTCAGCTGATGTCTTCGACTTTGTCTTCAGCTCTTGTCTTCTGACTTTATCATCAGCTGATGTCTTCAGCTGATGTCTTCAGCTGATGTCTTCAGCTGATGTCTTCAGACTTTGTCTTCAGAAGAACTCTTCAGGCTCGGAAGTTCTCATACTTAGCTTCAGAAGCCTTTGAATGTAGCACCAAAATTAACTGTGAAGTGGTTTTGGTTCACCAGCCTGACATCTTCTTAGGTTAGCATACAACAACTTTAGGCATGCCTGCTGGTTGATCTCAAAACCAGGAAGAGTCTTTAGATCATGTGGAAATCTAAAGTACTCTATTCCCTTCTCCCTCTTGACTCATACACACTCAGATCCTCAAAGTATGCCCATGCTATAATCTTGCCTGACACCCTGGGATGCTTCTTCACTTTATAGAGCTTAGTATAGGCACTCGGCTCTTTGGTGCAGTGCGCTGGGCTCGGATATATGCAAAACAAGCTACCCATTCAGCCTTTCTATGTCCACATCAGTGCGCTGGGCTCGGATATATGCAAACAAACTGCCGAGAGTACTACCCAAATTGGAAACCATATTTCCCTCTCGGTCAGTTGTACTCTGGATAATGTTAGGCTGTGACGTCTTCAATCTCTATTTCATACACATCGTTAAGCTCATCGTCACTAGCCACATCAACAGTAGGAGTGTCCTTGACAATCTCATCCGGGTTCAGCCAGAACATCTCAGCAAGTTGCTCATCAGTAAGGTCATGAATTATTTCTCCTTCTTCGTGAGTATAACTCACAGACCTCGTGACAATCCCTTGCAAATCAAGTATCATAGTTAATTGAGACTTGATTTACTGTAGGGGAGCAACATCATATTCATCTTGCTGAGATGTTTGATCTGCTTGAATTAAACATATAAACACATCAAGTTAGTAAGTAATCAGACAATCAAACATTTGATAACGAAATATAAACATTATTTACATAACATTAATACATGATTCAAGTACAAAGCTTTCATAAATACATAGACATCTAAACTTTACTTTTGTCCTAAATCATGCTGGGATCTTCTGCAGTCGGGGAAGTAGGTGGGGCAGAGGATGATGCTCCTTGGTCTTGCTTTTTCTTCGTTCTTCTTCTTGACCTCGAGCGGAGGCAGATGCAGCTGCATCACCTTGTTCTTCATCATCATCATCCTGCCTCCCTCTGGGCTCTCCATCATCACTTACCTCATCATCATCATTGTCATCATCTTTACCATCATCATCATCATCATCATTATCATTTCATCATCATAATCTCCTCTGATCTTCAGAGGCTCATCTTTTATTCCCTTGAGCTGAGCATGATCGTCTTGTTGGAAGTCTCCAACTCCTCTATCTTCTTGGCTGATTGGATGTTATGCTCCTGGAGTTGGGCAATCTGCTGAGCTTGCTGAGAGATCTTCTGTGCTTGGGTAGTATTGAGCTCCATAAGCTGACGTATCTGTGCAGTCTTTCCTCATTAGCAGCCAATAGCTTCAGCACCATACGGTTCAGTGCTGAAAGCTGTTCCTCCACTCCATAGGAGGAAGGGATGATCCTGTAGGGAATATGGGATGGGATGATGGTCCGGCTTGGTGGCTGGTGGTGGTAGTTGTGGCTGTGGTGAATATGGGTGGTGAAGTATGGGCTTGTAGAAGTGGAAGGTGGAGGTGTGGTAGTAGTAGTGGGGTGGTGGTAGTAGTGGGTGGTGTGGTAGTAGTGGTGGTGGCTGTAGTGGTAGAGGTGGTGGCTGGAGTGGTAGAAGTGGTGGTAATCAAGGTAATCTGGGCCTCTTCCCCTTCTTCCCGTAGGGTGAGCCATCCTCTTTTCCGTGTGCCCTTGGACACAGAGGCTCCCCCTTGGCTACTGGGTCGTCTGGGGTGTATGATGGATCAGAAGTAGCCTCCCCAGACTTGCCCTGGCGTCCACCAGCGCCGCCCTAGCTCCTCTCTCGTGGCTACGACCCGCTCCCCACCGTTCGCACCAGAGGCTCCCTCCTCCTCCTCCTCATCAGGTTAGAAGTCCTGATGGAATCCGGCAGTCTCAGCACTTCCTTGGGTGGATGGTGGGATATCACAGCAGCAGTAGCAGTGGCCCTAGATTGGGTGGGGCTAATATCTCCACCATCACCACTGTCATCATCATCGGAGTCATCAGCTGGGAGCACAATCTACTCGGTGTCCGAGTCGCTATCATCGTGGCGGCCACTTTCGCTGAGCTGGCGCCACATACTCCTCTCGAGCCAGATGCCCAAATAGTCCCTTACCGGGGGCTTCACCTTCTACCCGGTAACCCTTCATCCGTCCTAGAGTGGTAAATCAATACTCTAGAACACAACGTCCTCCTTCTCCTTTGGCAGCGAAGGGAGCTCTGATCGATAATCATCTGCATAAAGCGCGGGTACATGCAGAAGCTCTCTTTGCCCTTCGCCTCAATTTCTCCGCCAGATAGGTGACGATCATCCTCGAGAAGCTGAATGGGTGATTCAGCGCCAACGCCACGTAGGCGTTCTACATCTGATCGGACAGTTCGTCGAAGCCTCCCTTCCTTAAGGCGATGCATCGTAACAGCATGTGGGCTATGTACTGAATTGGGGGCATAGGTTGGTCTTGTTGAGCACACCTGCGTTGCTATACCCCCGAGTACTTAGCCCTCAGAAAACATCCTCGACTGTCAGTGGATGTAGCCGTGTAGGGCAGGTCAGATCATCCCCCAAACTCCAACACAGTCCTGAGATCATCCTCAGTGATCTCTACGGCCTCACCAAATATGGAGCTCATGATACAGGGTTGGGAGGTCAGGACCTGTCGACATAGCGCTTTCCCAAAAGCCTGCTGGACTGAACGATATAGGGTGCACGGCGTCGAGATGGCATGAAAGATCCTCGATCTTCGTAAGAATGTGATAATACGGAGAAGTCAGCCGCGTTCCGTGAGGACAGATCCAAATGAGCATAGATGTTATACTTTGTGCTCATAGTCCAACGACTCGCCATCTGTTACACAAGTAAATAAACGTTAGTAAGTGTCAATCAATGACAATTTGATTCATTGGACTTGAAAACTTTTGTTCTGTCATGCAATGGGCTGTGCGACTGAGATCTAGTCGTGCGAATAGACTGTGTGACTGAGATCTAGTCGGGCGAATAAGCTCATACGTACGGCTGAGTCATGCGACTGGGCTTAGTCGTATGTTCTCTCATGCTTTACACCAGGTGCGAAGGACTCATATGCCTGGTTCAGTCGTGCGGTTGAACCCATTCGTCCAACTCAGTCCGTGTGATTGAGCCATTCGCATAGCTCAGTCGTGCGATTGAAGTTCATCAGGTTATCCATTCGTGACAGACTGTTTTGTTTTTCAAATTCAATTTTTTAGCAAAATTGATGTTAGATGTTGTGGTTTGGCTCATTAGTTTGCAAATGTCCGACATAGCATATAATATCTTTTATTTGATCAAGATACTAGTTTTATCAGTTTATTAGGTGACTAAGTATCGGTTATGGTTAGGTTTCAAATTTGATCATCTGGGCAAAATGATTGATCTTTGGATTGTAACGTTGCGCATTAACTGGATAAACACTGCAAATCGTCAGATAACAATAATCAGAGGTCTAGACAATCAAATGAAATCAGGCAGAGTAATGGTACTTTCGTGCGTTTGAGAGCGATTGAGGGGAGAATGAGAATGTGCGACCGACTCCCCCTCTATTTATCTAGGGTTTCCTCCAGACGTGCGACTGAACCTAGTCCATCCTTGATTCGTGCTACTGAGGGTCATCGTTGTGCGGAATGGATGGAACATTCGGTCCACCTCCAATGGTGCGATTGAAGATCAGTCGTGCGACTGGCATAGTCGGTCACTCCATTCGTGCGAATGGGTTTCAGTCGTGCGACTGGCACAGTCGGTCACCTCCATTCGTGTGATTGGCGCATACGTATGGTACAATCGTGCGGCTGGTCCATACTCATGGTCCAGTCGTACGAATGGATAATACTTGATTTAGACTTTATGACCATTTAACACTTATCCCTTTTAACGATTGATAAAACATTTTTGACCAGTGATCATCTCAGACATGACCATTTTAAACTTAGAAAACTTTTGATCACCTCGGAAGTGATCCTTTTAACATTGAAACCTGTTTGGTCCCTCAGACGTGACCCTTTTAAGTGATTCAATCCCAGATAGAATTCCAATGCATAGTCTGACGTTTAATAACTAAGTTGACTAAAACTAACCAATTAAACAGCTAGAACTAAATGACAAAATTAAACTTATTTTTGTAATTTTGTGTGAGGTTGAAATCCTAAGATAAGTATCTATCAGATTTTCCTTTCTAAACATTATAGTATCAAGTTACGTTGATCATAACTGGAACAATTCATTATGGAATCATACAGGTTTATCAAATCATTTGAGACATTTTACCAAGCCTTTTTTTGATGCTGGATGCTTGTTTTCGTCGAGAGTCATTAGCAAGTTTAGGAAATCATACTAGTACGGTAAGATACACACAGTGATTTGGACTTTCAAGACTTACAGCTCATGATGATTGTTAGTATACTTGTCCTCTTAAATCCATACACAGATTTTTGACACACATTGGTGATGATTTAGGTTTAATTATTTCAACAAGCAATTGTGGATCCCACACTTATATGGTAATTAACATTCCTCAGGAGATTTTTGAGCGGTCCTACGGGTGTTTTGACAAATAAACTATTCTAAGAGCTTTCAAAGAGATGCAAAGCCTCAGATCAGTGCCATCGCACAGCGGAGAGGCGCATACAACAATGAATTCTAGAATATTTAGGTTATGCTTATCCTCAGGTCAGTGCTACGCACAGCAGAGAGGCACATAACCTATCTTCTTGTTTGAGCAATTTTATTCTTTTTGCACAGATCTCACCAACAACATAGGTTATTAGCTTGATTGCTTTTTGCATTGTATGTGCTTTGCTCATTTTCTGGTCATCCGCACACATTTATGGCGTTTATTTGCTGTTACCCCTTATTGGAACTTCGTTGATTGTGTTAACCAAGGATAAGATGATAACCCACAGCCTGTTGAACAACTTAGTTTAAGCTTGTACTCACCAATGAAGTCTACTTATCTATTGTGTTGAATCTACCGACACATCATCTCGTGATCTAGCAACCTCTAGGTCTACTTTCTCGGTTACCTTAGTAGTTGCTAGTTTTACTATCATTTTCCTTTGATATTGCTTAGACTTCTCAGACTTATACTTTGAATTTTGCATTTTAATCAGTTAAATTCTTTTAAAAGTCCCAAACTCTTTGTTCCTGTGTGCTATCATTTTTCATAGTCATTGAATCAGTATCACAAATACGATCTCATTTCTATTAACTAGACTGTCCTC
>CM044013.1:60644293-60854175 GCA_024085815.1 Flaveria linearis | reverse complement strand
TGCCATTTAAATTGTTCAAATAATTTTCGGGCGCGCTGACTGGCAGCCCGCCCCAGCCAGGGGCGTTGCCCCTTGGACCCCACTAGGGGCTGCTGCCCCTAGAACCCCGCTATCAGGGGCTGCCGCCCCCGAACCCCCGCTGTCCCGCGGAGGGCCAGTTATCTAGTTTATCTCTTATGATTGATGAAATGTGAATGCTTAGACTAGAGTTTGCTTCTTATTATGTGTTAAGTGTATATGAAACTAAAGATACAGTGAAACTTAAAGAATGTTATTGGGCCCATAACGTGTACCTGGATAAAGTAAAGTCTACAAGTAAAGTCCTGCAGGCAAGGGATAAAGTAAAAACTTGCAAGCATGCTAAAGGAGGGTTGCATTTGTTGTGCCCTCACCCGAATAAAGTAATGCTCGAACAGGCAGGTCTGTAAGCCCTGAATTGGCATGACAATATAGCCCGATCGAGTACGACTGTAAGCCCTTAATTGGCGTGTCGGTAATCCTAGGCGAGCCTAGGCACCGATAGTGATAGAGAATTGACGGAAAAGAAGAGTAATAAATAACGAGAATGAAAAGCAATGATAAAGTATCGATAAAGTGATAGCCTGTATGTATTGATGCTTGATAGACGAGAACTATTTTCAACTGATAAAGCCATATCTCTTACGAAAGTTATTTAGCAAAGTAAACCTAGAATTCACTCAGCGAAGCTGACTATTGTATGCATATCAGTTTCAGGTAAGAGTTAGAGCTACGGAATAGAGGCATGGGACTGAAGCTACTTGGCACTAGAAGACTGGCATCCCTGATGAAGAAAAGATTAATAGGACTTTAAATAGATTTTAAGAATTAAAGACAATGTTTATATTTCATTTGTAATGGATTGAAATTTACAGTATTTTCCGCTGTAATATATATTTATACACATATGAGTAAATGACTGTTTTAACTCGATGTTTTGCTGTGAATGACCAACTGTGAGGCTTCCCTGAGAAAGGTGGGCCTTACAACTCCATTTAGGACTCCGGTGAATGGTTTGTATGTCTGCCCATACTCCATTTCACATTGGTTCACAGGCTAGCTACCTGTGTTCCCTCTGTTCAGTTATTATATGATATGATTATTAGCTCGGGTTATGTTCTATCTGATATATTGTCTTATGCCGTTATATTCTCTAATTACCATCATGTCTGTTTATTTTTGTTATCTGTTATTCTGTTCACTGAGCGTTATACTCAGGCGTGCTTTTGTTTTCATGCACGTCAGGTCAGCAAGGTCATCCGGGAGGGGAGTGAAGAGTGGAAAATCTGGATAAAGAAGACTGATATTTATTTATCTAAATTGATGTAATCGACTCTTCTATTAGGTTTTAGACCACTGTTTTATTTTTGGAATTTGGACTTGTAATCGTTATTAATAATGAGATTGTGTTTTGGATTTTGATTACTGTGATAGTGACACGTCAGCCTTGTCGGGTGGTGGGGTTACAGTAGTGGTATCAGAGCCCAGGCTCTTTCCTGTAGAAACTTAATTTTTTTTAAAAAAATAAATCTGTGAGGTAATGGTAGACATGGGTTTAGGTTCTAATCTTCCGTTTAATTTATACCTTCCTGTTTATACGCATACCGATGTTTTCAGTTATCATGGCTCCAAATAGACGCACGAACGACCGAAATATTGGGAATAACTCTTCGTTTTATACTCCTCTTGAAACTCTCATTGCTAATGCCGTAAACGCTGCTATTTCTGGAATACTCCCTAATCTGATGACTCAGACTGCTCAAACAGTCATCCAGCAGATACAACAGGCGAATTTGGGTGGAAATAACATGGGATCAGCATCGGAGGGAAATAACAATGGACCACCACCTGGTGGAAACAACACAGGACCTCCACCCGGTGGAAATAACTCAGAGCCACCTCCTGGCGGAACAACACGGGACCACCTCTCGGTGGAAATGCAACACCACCTGTGGCTGAGATTCATGTTTGGCTTGAGCGCTTTATGAAGCAAAGACCAAGATCTTTTAGTGATGCTGCTACACCGATGGATGCTCGGAACTGGATAGCCCATGTGGAAAAGATTTTCGAGGTGCTAAGAGTCGGTGATGTATTTAAAACTAGGTTGGCTTCTTACAAACTGGAGGATGACACTCTAGTTTGGTGGGAAGGGGTCAAACTTGCGCATGATGGAGAGAGTTATGCTGCTAACCTTCCTTGGACCGACTTCCGCACTATATTCTTCCGAAAGTATTTCTCCGAAGTGGAACGAAATGAGTATACACGAGAATATGCATCTATTGAGCAACGAGATGATAAACCTTGGCAAGAATTTATGGCTAGATTCTGTAGGCTGGCTAGTTTTCTAGGGAAGCTGCAGGTAGCCCAGTGGTCCAAGCAGAAAAGTTGAAATGGGCTGTTCATGAGAGAACTCGAAAATGGATAGTGACCAGAAGTTTAACAACATCAATGAAGTAGCCGATGCTGTGAAGACACTTGACATGGAGAACAAGAAGAGGTTAGCTAAAGCTGAGGAGAGTCGAAAGAGAAATCGTGAAGGAAACCATACCGCACCTTCTGGGCAATCTTCAAACGAGAAATACAATACAGGTGATCGGAAAGCCCAATTCAACAAAAATAATAACCGCCAAGGTAATCAATAGAAACAAAAACAGCATAATCCTAAACCTGCCAAGAACCAAGGTCAAGAGCAAGCCCCGGTATGCACTACATGTGGAAAACGTCATTTTGGTGTTTGTCGTCGAGCTTCAGGAGCCTGTTTCAGATGTGGAAAGGCCGAACATTTACTGAAAGACTGCCCATATCCTGATAATAAAGGAAAGGCTGGAAGTAACACTAAACAACCTACTAACGGAGGACGAGTGTTTGCCTTGAACGCAAAGGATGCAGCAAACACACCAGGTATGACTCTTGATACTTCACACACATGTGAACCTGTCGTATCTGAATAATCTAAGATTCTTACCATTCGAATTATGTTTGTTATCTATTACTAAGTGTGTCATGGTATCATAAATCGTTTAGGTACTATTTCTAGTACTCTCATGTTAGGCACTCGTGATGTTCAAGTCTTATTCGATACCGGAGCAACACACTCCATAGTTTCTCAATCTTTTCTTAAACATCTAACGAGGAGCCTAACATTATTAGAAATACTCTGAATATTGTGACACCTATAGGAAACTTTATTACAATCTCTCACGTGTATGAGGATTGTCCGATCCGAGTTGAATCGCTCATTCTTGCAGCGGATCTGTTGCCCATGCAAATGGAAGATTTTGATGTTTCTTGGGAATGGACTGGTTAACTCGGCATAATGTCACAATCGAGTGTCAGACTTGTTGCATTATGTTTGGAGATCCTCATCATCCTGAACTCATTTATCAAGGGACTAAACCTCGAAAAACTCTTCAAATAATTTCAGCACTTAAGGCTCGTAAATCCCTACTGCACGGCTGTGCAGGATTCCTTGCTTCAGTTAAAATCTTATCTTCTGAGGAGCCTAATATTTCTGATTATCCGATTGTTTGTGACTTTCCTGATGTCTTTCCTAAGGAGTTACTTGGACTTCCACCAGACCGCGAGGTGGAATTCACTATTGATCTTATTCCTAGTGCTGAGCCGATTTCCAAGGCACCATACTGTATGGCACCACTTGAACTCAAGGAACTGAAGGAGCAATTACAGGAGTTATTAGATCTTGGATTTATTAGACCAAGTGTCTCGCCTTGGGGCGCACCGGTTTTATTTGTAAAGAAGAAGGATGGAACTATGAGGCTTTGCATTGACTACCGGGAATTAAATAAGATCACTATTCAAAATCGTTACCCTCTACCTCGTATCGATGACTTATTTGATCAGCTTCAGGGCGTGAAGTGTTTCTCTAAAATTGATTTGAGGTCTGGGTATCATCAGTTGAAGATTAAAGATTCTGACGTTCCAAAATCAGCTTTTCGTACGCGATATGGTCACTATGAATTCTTAGTTATGCCGTTTGGGTTAACTAACGCCCCGGCTGTTTTCATGGACCGAATGAACCGAGTGTTCCGTGACTATTTGGATAAGTTTGTCATTGTTTTTATTGATGACATTCTGATATATTCTAAGAGTAAGGAGGAACATGAAGACCATTTTCGTATCGTGCTTGAAACTTTGCGTAAAAACAAGCTTTATGCTAAGTTTTCAAAGTGTGAATTCTGGTTGAGTCAAGTAGCCTTTTTGGGTCATGTCGTTTCTGCGGATGGTATTATGATGGACCCTGCTAAAATAGAGGCGATCACTAAGTGGCCTAGACCTACCTCAGCCATAGAAGTCCGTAGTTTCCTTGGCCTTGCTGGTTACTACCGCAGATTTGTCGAAGGTTTTTTCTGTTATAGCTTTACCCCTTACGCAACTGTTAAGAAAAGGGGTTAAGTACTCTTGGAATGATGAGCGGGAGAAAAGTTTCGAGGAGCTTAAGAAGAGATTGGTGTCTGCCCCGATTCTCACACTTCTATCGGGCACGGGGGATATCAGATTTACAGCGATGCCTCTAAAAAGGGACTTGGATGTGTGCTAATGCAGCATGGTAAGGTCATTGCTTATGCTTCACGGCAGTTGAAACCTTACGAGGTTAATTATCCTACGCATGATCTTGAACTCGCTGCTGTTATTTTCGTGTTGAAAATATGGCGTCACTATCTTTACGGAGAGACTTGTGATATTTTTACTGATCATAAGAGTTTGAAGTATATCTTTACTCAAAAGGAGTTAAACATGAGACAAAGGAGATGGTTAGAGCTGTTGAAAGATTATGACGCCAACATTCAGTATCATCCAGGAAAGGCTAATGTGGTAGCTGATGCTCTTAGCCGTAAGAGTTTGAGGATGGTAGCCTCACTCCAGTTACAGCCTCAGATTATTACTGATCTTGATAAACTTGTTATTTGTCTACAAATTGGTAAGAATGACGGATATCTCGCCAGACTTCAGATTGAGTCAGACCTAGTATCTCGAATTAAGGATGCACAGAAAGACGATGGTGAACTTTGGGCAATTGTACAGAATTTGGATGATGGCAAACAGTCAGAATTTAGAGTAGATGAGCATGGAGTAATCTGGTGTGGTAAACGTTTATGTGTGCCTAATGATTCTTCTCTTCGAGAAACGTTATTAGCCGAAGCACATAGTTCGTCATTCTCTATTCATCCTGGATCTACTAAGATGTATCGGATCTTCGTCAGAACTTGTGGTGGAATGGAATGAAAGAAGATGTGGCTAAGTATGTTAGCCGTTGTCTTACTTGTCAGCAGGTCAAGATTGAGCATCAGAGAGCTAGTGGTTTGCTTCAGCCACTACCTAATCCTGTATGGAAATGGGATGATATTTCCATGGATTTTATGACAGGGTTGCCAAGAACATTCAAGAAGAATGATGCAATATGGGTTGTAGTCGACAGATTGTCAAAGTCGGCTCATTTTCTTCCAATTCAACAAGGATTTTCGGTTAGCAAACTATCTGAATTATTTACACAAGAGATAATCAGACTTCATGGCACTCGGTCTCTATCATGTCGGATCGAGACCCGAGGTTCACTTCTCGCTTTTGGAAGGGTTTGCAAGCCGCATGGGGTACTAAGTTGAGGTTTAGCACGGCGTTTCACCCTCAGACAGACGGTCAGTCAGAGCGTACTATTCAGACACTCGAAGACATGCTTTGAGCTTGTGCCTTAGAATGGACCGGGAACTGGGATGAGTACTTATGTTTGGTCGAGTTTGCCTACAATAATAGTTGGCAGGCTAGCATCGATATGGCACCCTTCGAGTTATTATATGGTCGTAAGTGCAGAGCACCCATATGTTGGGAAGAGGTAGGTGAAAAGATTATTGAAGGACCTGAATTAGTACAAATAACCCATGAGAAAGTTGCGACTGCTTGAAAAAAATTAAAGGAAGCACAAAGTAGACAGAAAAGTTATGCAGATCGACATCGTCGACCTTTGGAGTTTAAGGTCGGTGACAAAGTATTCCTGAAGGTTTCGCCTTGCAAAGGCGTACGCCGTTTTGGTCTTAAAGGGAAACTTAGTCCTAGATTTATCGGCCATTTGAAATATTAGAAAGAGTTGGTGAAGTATCTTATCGTTTAGCACTACCGCCTCAGCTGTCACATGTGCATAACGTCTTTCATATATCTCTGTTAAGGGGGTACAATTATCATCCTCTTCACGTTGTGAATTATCCGCTTCATCTAATTCGTGAAGACTTATCGTTCGAGGAAGAACCTGAGGCCATCCTTGACCGACAAGAACGCATTATGCGTAAGAAAACTATTCCTTTTGTTAAGGTATTATGGAAAAACCATTCTGAACGCGAAGCTACATGGGAGATAGAAGATGCAATCCGTTCTCAATATCCGTATCTATTTATATCTTAGTTATTATCATTTATATGTTTCTGCTATCAGATATGAGATTATCAGTTATCTGTTTCTCGGACATCACATTAGTCATCTCTTATATGATTTCGTCTATTGGATCGATTCTGTTTCAGCAATTGAATAATTATGAGTTATTTTGTTCACTTGTTGATTTTTACTACTCCGTGTACGTTATGTCATGTCTTTGTTCGATCTGTACCTAGCAATTTCGTGGACGAAATTGTTTTAAAGGGGGTAGAATTATAATACCCATAATAGTAATAATAATAATAATAATAATAATAATAATAATAATAATAATAATAATAATAATAATAATAACAAGATAGTAATAGGTTATAAAAATTAGGTGAAAAAAAAACTTAATTAAAGTCAAGGGGTCTAATTCTCATTTTATAAACTATAAATTTAAAGTTTCTGCATAAACTGAAAGAGACTTAAAGTTGAGGGACCAGAAGTGTAAAATCCTTAAACACCCATCTTTTTCCCCGCTGTTTGCCCATGCTTTGGTCGGCCAAGATCCACGCCACAAATTGCACTAAACGATTATAATAATTCAAAGTAATCACGCACTAACGTTAGTTTAATCGTTTATAACATATTCCCACTTTCAATTGCATTTGAAATCACGTGAAAACACCTCTCCTACACCACCTCGGTCGCGGACCTGCAACCTATTCGAAGGCTCTGTTCTGAGCTTTCTAACTTGGAAATTATAGAGGGCTTTTCATCATTGAAGCCATTAGAAACTTCCTGTGCAATGAATTTGTTTATCATCAACAATTGCACCATGAATTAACACTCACCTCGCCGCGACTGTTCTTCGATCGGATCATTTTCAATTCGAGCATTATTCTGGTAAATACACACCCCACACACTCGATTTCATGTGGGGAACAAAAGCCCTGTGAATGTTTCGGTTATCAGAATCGATTGGGTGTTCAATTTGGGATCGCTCGATTTCTAGGGTTCATATGGATTGGGATTGGTTTATAACCTTGTTTAAAAGAAATTAGAGCTGAAGTCTACCGCGGCTACGGCCTTTGGTTCACCGGTTACACACATACATGAGACACTGGAGGTCCCGGGTTCGAACCCGGCTACCCCCACCTTTTCTTTTTAGGCCTTTTTGGTCCTTAAAAAATATATAAAAATTCTAAAAATTACAGAAAAATCAGTTTTATAAATTTAATTTTATGAAAGTATTTAACCATTTCTCTGTAAATTTAATTGTTTAAAAAAAAGAAACCTTAACATATGTTATATAAAACATCATAAATAGTTATATTTTTTATAATAATCATGATAATTGCATTTATATTCACTTAATATTGTTTAGATCATGATTATTTCAAATAACTACAAATATTGCATCGTCAAAACGTTAGCTAAGCAACATGTAAGTTCATTAAGGTTCTGAAAAGTAACGTGAGATGGTTATAAACGTATAATGTAGGTGCTAGTGAAACTTGAGGATTACTCGATTTTGTTTGCTTTTGCTCTTTGACTAAGGTACAGATTCTGTTTCTTTGTTATCATAGTATTCACTTTTGTTTCCGTTACTTTGTAGTACGGATTCCTGTCTCATATTTGATTTCCGTTCATCTCTAGTTTTGATTCCTGTTATACGTAAATAGTGTATTTTTAATTCCGTTATAAGTAGCTAGACTACTTTATATTTCTAAATTTGTTACCCGAGCTCTCCCTATCTTGGGGGTGACCAAGACGCGTTATTGCGGTATCGATAACGTGGCACCAACCGTGGCGGTGAGCTGAGATCACGGCGTCTCTAAAGAGGACTCTGAAATTGTATTGGCCGTCTTGTTATATTATTATTTCCTCAGATGAATATGGATCGATCCTAGGTTAATTCTGTATTTCCTGATGGATGGTTACACACCACTCCATTTAGGACTCTGGTGAATGGTTTGTATGTCTGCCCATACTCCATTTCATATTGGTTCACGGGCTAGCTACCTATGTTTCCTCTGTTCAGTTATTATATGATATGATTATTAGCTCGGGTTATATTCTATCTGATATATATGTCTTATGTCGTTATATTCTCTAATTACCATCATGTCTGTTTATTTTGTTATCTGCTATTCCGTTCACTGAGTGTTATGCTCAGGCGTGCTTTTGTTTTCATGCACGTCAGGTCAGCAAGGTCATTCGGGAGGGGAGTGAAGAGTGGAAAATCTGGATAAAGAAGACTGATATTTATTTATCTAAATTGATGTAATCGACTCTTCTATTAGGTTTTAGACTACTGTTTTATTTTTGGAATTTGGACTTGTAATCGTTATTAATAATGGGATTGTGTTTTAGATTTTGATTACTGTGATAGTGACACGTCAGCCTTATCGGGTTGGGGTGTTACAATTATTCTCTAGCATGATATCACGTTTGATGAGTCTATTTTCCTGTTCTCAAAATCTAAAACACCATATCCCAATACCCTAGTTTGTTCTTGATCTAGACCTAAAACGACTGTATTTGACTTCATCACCATATCCAAAACCCACTTCAAACTATACAACTCAACCATCCATTACCAACCCTTCATCCCTTACCCCTCAAACATATCCATTTGTCAACCTAAACTAACATGCTACCTAGTCCATCCCACTAACCAATCTCGCCTAGCCCACCTACCCCTACTTCCATATTAACCTCATCCATAGCTTCTGCCAACCATAAACACAACCACCACTAGCCATTGATTATTGCCACATATATACCGATACCATCACAAGTCTTTACACTACCATCTTCCCTTGCACCACCACCTCAGCACATTATCATCCGATCACGACTCTGTGTCTCCAAACAAAACCTACCACTGCATCTCCATATTACTTGACACCTCACTATAGGATTAGTTTTAAGTACTATTGCTTGATTTAAAGATTGAATCACAAGTAAAATATGTAAATAATTAACCCCTTCTAATATTCCAATTAATCTTAATAAAAGTAAATGCAAATCATAGATATCTATTGCAAAATTTACAAAATAAAGCTTTAACAATCCTATTCATACCTAAATATAAGAATGTGGAAAATACAATTTTTCCCGAAACTTACGTCCAAATGTTTTTCCTGAAACTTTGTCTATAACTAATTAGTTTCATACAAAACTAAAACTATCAATCAAAACTTTAGGTCCCTGTAATGACTTGAACATTAGTCTGATATAATTCCTTACCCTATCATCTCACCTATTCCAAAATCCCACCCGATAATGTTTAATGGTTCGAATTGGCATGCTGCCACCCGATGAGAACCTCAAATACTATAGGTACTACAAATACTTACTAATAATTGTGGTTTATGCGTTCCAATTAGTCAAAAGAATGAGGGTCGTAAAACCATGATACTGTTACTATATTAATCCATAGGAAAAATCTAGTAGTAAGTGGTTGTGTTCAGTAGAATGTGTGGGGTCTTAAGTGTGATAATTAGTTAAATTACATAATATTATCTTGTTCTTTTTGTTCTTTACTTGTGTTCTTAGTATCATCATTAACTGGTTTCGTATTTGATCTGTTAAGTGGTCTAAGTCTCTTCTCATTATGAAACTGTTAAATTGACCTCCTTCAACGGTCCTGCAAATATGTACATTAATTATAAAACTTTATGAAATGAGAATACTTGTTGCTAATTGTTGTGATTATTTGATGTAGAATTTTAAAACACTTATATGTTGTAGTTATTTTGTAATCTTAGTGAGAAATCTTAAGCAACTTGTTGTAACTATCTTTTAATGTTAAACTTACCTAATGAAGATGTTATTGTAGTTTTATTACACAAAATTTTATAAAGATGATCATATTTAATATTTAAATTAGAGTACTTAAATATATAAAAAAAATTATATAAATGAATACGACAACCCAACATAGATTGGTTGATACTCGCAGGTATGCCTGTAACCCGAGGTTAACAGGTATACTTGATACCCGTGGGTATGCCCGATACCCGATGAGTAGTTACCCGAACCATACCCGACGGGTAATGGGTCGAGTAAGATTTCGAAATCGGATATGAGCTTGGGATTACCAATACTTGGTCCGAACCCCGCCATTGTCATCCCTATCCGTGAAGTGGTTTGGGAAATTAGGTCCCACTAAGCCTCGGGGCCTTATGGCTTTTCTTTCAGATTTATTAAACACTTACAACAACTTTTTTAAAGTGATTTTGAAAACATTTTGGATTATTTTCACAGAGAAAGAAAGATCATTTGGAGTTGTGGTTGCTTGTTCACAACTATCATCCTAAAATTTTGAATCTGATGACTCCAAAGATTATCACCCCACTAGTCTTATTGGGATAATATATAAAGTTATATGAAATTGTCTTGTAAACAGATTAAAATGAGTTATTGATACTATAATATCCGAATCTCAATCAGCTTTTATTTGAGGTTAAAATATTTTGGATGCCCCATTAATCATAAATAAGATTATTTCTTAGCTGAGATAATCTAAACTCCATGTCATGTTATTAAAAGTAGATAAACATAAAACATTTGATACCCTTAATTGGGAATTTCTTGTAGACGTTCTTAAACAAATTGAATCAAAGGATGGCTAAAATCAGCCAAGATATCTATTCTAATAAATGGGTCTCCTACCAAGGAATTTTAATGCTCAATGGGTCTTCGACAAGTCGACCTAATCTCTCCATTTGATTCTGTTTTTGCCATGGAGGCCTTCTCTTACACGATAAACAAAACGCTTCTTGTATATTATATGGCTTTCTCCCTAATCAAGAACCAATTATCTCACATCTATTATTCGTCGATGATTGTTAATCATCGGTTAATGGCCGGAATCAAACGTAAGGAATGTTTCCAGAATATTGAAATGTTTCTATCTAGTTTCGGGTCTCAAAGTAAATTTAGACAAAAAATAGCCTTGGAGTTAATTTGTACCATGTCTCTGATTATGCAACAATATTCGGTTGCAAATCGTGTTCTTTACCATTTAAATGCCTTCAACATTTCTATTAAAGAAAACACGAACTTAGTAATATCATGGAAGCCAATTAATTTTCTTTCTTTTAATTGAAATTTGGATCTCTTTGTGGAAAAGCAAATCCCTGTCGATATGTGGTAGACTAACATTGACAAATTCGGCTCTTGGAGGTCTCCTCCTTTACTAATTCTCTATTATCTAAATGACATTATTGGTGTTTCAAGTACGAAAAAAATAGTTTTTGGTGCAAGGTTATCTTGGCTATCCACTACAATGTATCTTCCATTTTTTTTGTTCCTCTTAAAAAGGATATTGAAGGAACATGGAAGCCTATTGTTAACCTTCTTGATGTCAAGCTATTTAAGTTCAATATTGACATCTCTTCCTCCATTCGTTCGATTGTTGGTAAGGACAATCTAATTAGATTCCGGTTAGATAGATGGATGGGCGAAACCCCACTATGTGACATGTTCCCATAATGTTTTCAACTTAAGGTGGACAAGAGCATTCTAGTGGAAAAATGGTTGCAAGACGACGAAAGTTTAACCATTTGGAAATGGTACGTGATGGCGATGAGCTCTTGCAACTTCGGGTGATATCGAAGAACTAAAGTCATGGCAACTTAAGGTGGACGTACAAGAGCATTCTATACTTTGTCTTGTATGTGGCGAGCTACTTGAAACCCATGAACACATATTTATTTCGTGTCAGGTGCAAACAATATATGGTCTATAATCGGACAATGGATCAATATCCCACCTATTTATTCTTTTTTCTTTTCAAGATTTGATGATGACTCATAAACACATCCCCAATGATGCAACAGAAAAAAGACGGTTCAGGCTATTTAATAGCATAATGGTACCTGTTTAGCTTAATTTCATATATAATTCTACTTTTGGTGTTCTCGATTTATTATGTTTGTATGGTTTTGCTAGCTCCTTGCTGGCTATTTAATGAGTCTATTTGCCATTAAAAAAAATACTTCGGTACCCACTTGTTTTTAGACAAATTGAATTTTAATAATTCAAACAATAAATTATTGATCGATAATAATTTATACTAATCACTGATAATCTTAACTTTTAATTTTGTTATCAATAATAATTCTAATAGCACAACTTTTATTGATTTAAACTTAATATATTCACTCGTTTATCATTCAGTTTCATTGTGTCTCTTTATTTCATTCACATTCATCATCGTGAGAAAAATCAAATTGAAATCAAGTGTAAATATATAAATAATTTTGTTACTAAGGTTGCTTTTGATAACAAAAATAAAAGTTAGGATCACTATTAGCCAAACTAATAGTGTGAATTATTAACGGCCAATAAATGATAGTTTGAATTATGAAAATCCAATTTGCCATTTGTTTTATTATTATTGTTTTAATTTGAATATTATAATTAGTTTTTTGTCATATTTTGTATTCCTCTTATAATTTTTAAAGTATGATTTTTATAAGTATACGAACACACATTCGTGACGTATTTATTTTTCTCTGCGTTTCAGTATAGATTTTGTTCAAAATCGACCCGAGATAAATATAATATATTTTTGTATAATATTTTATAAAATTACAAGTATACTATGACAATGTGCTTATTTTTATCTATGCTTCATATGTTTTTATATAATACTTTATAAAAATTACAAGTATACCATGATGACATGCTTATTTTTATCTATGCTTTGAAACTAGGACACTGTCGATGTCACCTTAGACGCCGTTGTGACGTGATATTGATGTTATATAAATCCAGATCATTGCGACGTTAATATGTTTAATGGTTGTGTTTTTTGTCGTTGCGACACACTTATTTCTATGAATGTTCCTACGTGAATTTTTTAACCTTCATCTTTTATATAAGTCCCGAATATTATCGACCTCGCCACAACGCACATGTTTACAAAAAAATCATTTATTTTATAAATGATCAAATATTATCATCGACATCAATGTTTTTATTTTTTTATATAAAGTTAAGTATGTTACCAACGTACTCTTCAGGGTGCGGGTTCACAACAACATACCAACATTACTTTTTTCATAAATTTAAGAACCCTTCAACGCGCATGTTCACAACAACGTTCAATGTTATATTTTTATGTTTACGCCACCGCCGCAACACGGGGGACATATTTTTTTGCCGTGGGGTTTATAATACTAGTTATTACTTACTATTCTCTTAAGCGTCACGTATTAAGATTGTAAAGCAAAATTTATTTGCCGTTTTTACTATAGCACGTCATTCTAAGTATTATAAATGTCTATAAGTTAAAAGTTTATGTAACATTCTGTATTTTTAAATAGTATTTACAAATCTAAGACTTGTTTTGTACACATGTATATAACATATGACAAGATAAAAGACTGTAACATTTTTTATATACATTAATATACGTAGATATCTTTTGACTAGACGCTTGTTTTAATTTATTTAGAAAAGAATGTTATGATTAAAAATGATCAAAGTAATGAAGAGAGCCAGCCAAGAATCCAACAGGTGATGTTCGGAGGTTAATTATGTCAACGGGGCCAATGATAATCAATCAATAGGCCTATTTTATTACTATTTTGTGTCCTCCTTTTAGCTTCCAATTTTGACTTTAGCCTTTGATTTGAAATTGGATTTGCTGGTGACATCATACACATAGCCTTAATCATACCCACCTACACAAAATTTAGTATAACCCCACATTTCTTTTTGGTTATACATCATTTTTCTAATAGTTCTAAATTTTACATGCCCATATACATACACACACGCTACGAGCACAAAACTTCATGATCGAATTGTACAAACAAATACATATATTATTTTAATTGTGATACATAAGACCATTATATAATCAAATCTTTTTTTTTAGTATATATCGTCAAAACACTGTGCATAAATGCTTATATGTTTTACTTACAATATTAGATCGTTCAATACACAACCAATTTTAAATAAAAAACTTTGAACACTGCATAAATGATCTACTTATTACTTTAACGAGTATTCATCATATATTCTCTCTTTGTCCATCTCATTATATCTAACAAGCATTATATTAAGTGATAATGAGTACATACGCTCGATTGATAAATATATGCTTTACGTGAATTTGAAGAAGGAATGATATACAATGAAGTTTGTATTTAGTTTAGGACTTAGCAAGGCTATGCGTAATGAGGAATGAAAGGAGTGGACGTGACTACCACATCAACCAGGGGGAAGACCGTCCTCTTGAGACGTGAGAAAGACGTAGTTAAAAATAAACACGTCAAAATGTTATATTCAAAAATTTATAAACTGTTATATTTTGAAATTTATAAAGAAAAAACAATATATGAGTAAAATTAATTACATTAATATGACTATAAAAATCATAAAAATTACTCATATTTCACGAAGTTCGGACACCTCCGTTTCCGTTCGGATGATCCTATAAAATAGGCAGACCTCCTGTATTTTGACACGTGGCATTTTATAGAACTTAGAAAATAAGTTCAAACGAACTTAATTTAAGATCGTCGCCGTCCATATTTAACGAGGACAAAATGAAGAAAAGATTTTTCAAAAAGACATTCTAAGAAAGTTTTAGTTCTAGTGGCATTCTAGGAATTTAATTTTGTTCTTTAAAGTGTATTTTTACCTTCTTGTACACTTAAATCATTTATATTGTGAAAAGTTACTTTATCTCTATAAGTAGAAATATATGACAAAATTGTTGTAAAGTTTTGTCTTGTTTACTATTATGTAACCGGTAACAATATTACCAAAAAATTATTTTTTCGCCAATTATTGTTTTTTGTAAAGAAATAATCATTTAAGTTCTAATAAAGTTCAATGCTTTAGTTGTTAAACTTTAATAATGATTTATCTTTTGTTTGCCTCATATCAATTTATGTAAGGCAATTACATAACTAAATTGGTTTTTATAAGAGTGGAGGGGTGCTCACACCACACCACATACCCACCACTCATGTTATTTCATGCGATAATACATCACAATACAACATGCCATAAAATTTGAAGGAGTCACTCATGCCGTTTCATGATGTGCCATATTTTTTTTAATTACTTCATAAAAGTAAAAAAAACAAACTAAAATTATTAACTACTTAAATAAAAACCAAGAAGGATATATGTCATTGGCTAGATAGGAAATACATTTATATTGATACTCATTAACATGAACGGACATATGGGGGAGGTTCCATTCAATTCCAGTGTGAAGAGTGGAGATTGATGGAGAACATTAATGTCATTGTTAACACCGGCTGCATCAAAATAAGTATGCCAAAAGGACAAATCTTGTGACGTAACGGCTTCGAGAATGACTATTGGACACATTACTAAACTTGTTGAAGAGATGAAATATAACCAAGGTATATGTTTTGATAAGAGGTATCATCTCGATGATATTGTCCTCGCAAACGCGTAACAACTTCTTCATTTCCAATAAGTGCAACCAATGCTACCGAGCATTCTCGAAATGCCATGTATATATTGATGTACATCACACAATAATGCAATCAAAGTGGGCCTTTGTAAAATCTTATCATTGTATGAAATAATAATAGCATTGCAAAAATATTCAAGACACGTGAAATCCTAGCAAACATAACTAAAAATTCGTTGTATGTGTCAGGAAAATTACCCGTTGCGAGTTAACATATTGCTAAAGTGCAATTTTGTATTGCCCTGAAACTTTCTTTCCACATCTCATCAAACTCTTCTTTAAACCATGAAAAAATATTACGTATGTCTTCAACAATACGTAGAAATAAATTTGAGGCGACCAACAAAATAGATAAACACGTCGGACTCTGAACTATTCGAAGATTAAGAGGGAATATAAAATTCATGATATTTTTGTAAGATTAAGGGGGCTAAAGGATCTTTTTCAAACGTTCATAAGACCAAGACATGGAGTGGTTTTGCCGTGCTACACCTACAACCACGGTGATGGTAGGTTACTACTGATGAAGAAAGCGACACACAAAAAATTGGTGATAACAAGTGAAGAGAAATCGCTAATGAGCAAAATATTGTTGACGGGTAAGATCACGATTAGTGTTTAAAGTTTACCTTCAATAACATTTGTACCAAGTTACATGGCTTGTTGAGTCCAAGGAACCCAAAAGTAGGAAATTCTTAACCTCGTTTCTTTCAATATATGGATATTTCCCATTCCTTAGAAATGAAAAACAATAAAAATCGTATGTGGCATATTGAACTTCCAATAAACCACATCTTCTTCGTGAAACTTAAAAGTTTACAATCTTTTGTGGTATAAATATCTAGTCTTAATCTTAATTGTTACATTATATTTTAGTTTTTTTGGTTCAAGTTGGATTGTTTTTGTAATAATTTTTTTTGGATTCAACATCTCAATGATTCAAACAGACCAAATCACAACAAAATACTCTGATTGTTAATCAATCGAATGAAGAACACAGAGAATCAAACTAAGAGCTCGACAACAATGAAAACTAAACAATCAGACTACTTAGACAAGCAACAATGAGTTTCTTGTCATCAGAGATTGCTCAGAAGATCAAAGTAACAGATGATCAAGAACTCTTACTCAAAAATGATAGAAAGCCTTAATTCTTGTGTTAACCCTAAATGCTCCAGTATGCGATGAATATATAGGACACAAAAATCGCAAAGCCCAAGAACGACCCCTGCAGTAATCCTTGAAAAACAGAAAATAATACACAACACCCTTGAACTTACAGAACTTGGAAAAATAAAAAAAGAAAACAATAAGAATTAACATATATGTTAATAAAGATTGGAAATAAACAGTAGGAACAGTTATGTATAAGCAAGTGTTGCATCGGGTACAACCATGCATTGCACTGACATACATCGCCCTTTTCTCTTCTTTCTTTTATTATGGTGTTCACCGCCATTTCTTTCAGGGGAAGAAGGGCTTTGTTTTTGCGCAGAGAGAGGGAGAGTGATGTGGTGCCAGCCATGACCTCCGGCCGGCCACCCGATGTTACCAGATGCTTCTAGAGTTTGCACTTTACCCCATGTCCTGTATATTTCTATTGAAACAGAAGGGGTTTCTTGTGTCTTGTGTGGGGTGTTTTTGGGGGGGTTGCTGGTGGTCGGCTGTGGCAAAGGCGACAGTGACGGTAATGGTTTTATCATCTGCTCTTCTCTGTACCGGTGGTGGTGGGATCTGCGATCGGTTGGCCTCTCCTCTCCGGTTGGAGGAGGCGATGATTTCTCTATCGGTGGTGGTGGGATCCGCTGTCGCTCTGCCTCCCCTCTGTGGTCGAGGTGGAGGAGGTGGTGTTTCCCCACCATGACCGATGGTGTTGGTGGTCGGCCGCCGTTTGGTCTGTCGTCGGTTTGCCTTAGAGTCGATGATTGTCTCTCTACTAGAGGGAGCTGAACGGTCTTCGCCGGCCGTGGGTTTTTCATCGAGTTTGTAACGACGGTGATGATGATAGGGTCTGAGCGGTGGCGACAATGGTGGTGCAACCATTATTGTTGTCCCTTTTCTTCGTCTGCTTCAGAAACCCATTTAGGGTTTTCAAATCTAAAGCCGGCTCTGACAACGGCTGTGGTGCGGCCACCATTGTCGTCCATTTGTTGTTGTACCCATTTGTCTGGTTCTTGTTTTGCTGATTTGTTGTTCTCCATCGTGGGTTACCACTCACGGTGGTATCGTGGGTTACCACTCACGGTGGTTTGTGACTCTTGTTGTATAACCAGCTTATGCATGTGGTTGGGTATGTGTAATTCATCGATGGAATGTGTCGATGATGATGAGGAACACCTCATTTGAGACTTGGCTTTGGCTTGATATTTATCACTGCTTTCTTTGTTCTCTTTTTGGTTTGTTACTAATATGTTCCGAGGGCTGGCGATGATGATAAAAAATAGGTGTGACTCCGTTGTCTTGGCGCGGCAAATGATAATTTGCAGCCACAATCAGCATATATTCTGAGCCTTACGATCACCACTGCGTGGTAAGAGGCGCAACGCGCCGGTGGTTATCTACCTAGCTTTAACATATATGTTAATAAAGATTGGAAATGAACAGTAGGAACAGTTATTATTTTTGTTGATGTTATTCCTGAAACATTTGGTGTTTGTTTCAGATTCAAGGGTTTTTAGTTTGGTTACTGAGATTATGAATTTTAATATGAGATCATGTGGGTTTCTTTCCTATTGAATCCATCTGTTAATGCCCTTTTTATTAGTATTTATTCTATTTTTGTTTGTTGATTTGTCTATGATGTTGAGCTATTGCTCATTTGAGACGTTGTTGGGTTGCTTACCTAGTACTAATAAGCCGTGATGTGGTCGATGATGTTGTGCGTATGGGCCAGCTGAGACATAATTCAAGTTGTCACGATAGGTAGATTCATATTGTGAGGTTTGTGCCTGATTATTTATGGCAGGTCAATGATGATGGGTTGTTGTTCATATATTGGGACAATCGATCGGGTGGATGATGTTGGGTGTACGCCCGTCTGAGACATGGGAAATAGTGTGGTTTGTGATTGCTCATGTGAGTCTTCATTGTCCGATTGAGACACTACGATTAAAGATAATGTTATTTACATTACATCAAGGCTATGATGATATAAAAAGGGGTCCGTCGTTTGCGTGGTAGTAATTCTGAGTTACAGCCGCTATGGATTGCCTATACTGAGCCGATAAAAAACAACAGTGATGTTGTGCGTATGGGCCAGCTGCTAAAGTTGTCATAGATGTTACTACGGGTCGGTCTAAAGGTTGTGGTTTTGTAAGGTTTGGAGATGAGAATGAGAGGACTCAAGCCATGAATGAAATGAATGGGGCTTATTGTTCAAGGAGACCCATGCGCATTGGTGCTGAGGCACCTAGACAATGGCATGCATAGGTGGCATTACTGAAGAATGAGCTGTGCAAAGTGCTAGAGGAAAAACGATCCGCCATACTCAGGTTAATATGCTTACTGTACATGCATTTTTTATCTTATGCATGCACAAATTTTGCAATAAGATGAAAAATATTTTTGTTAATTATACTCAATCATGGTACTTGACCCTTTTAGGGGGAATATTGTTGTCATGCAGTTTTGCTGCTTGTTCGTTTATATATTAAATGTTCGTTATGTTTTACTGCTATCTTTGAACAAATAATTGTGTTATTACTCTTCCCATTTTGCAAAATTATCAACACTTTGTATGCTACCTTGATGGAAAAGATCTTAATCCAGTTTAATCTATTTACCCATCAACAACCATTACAAGTTACGTGTGAGATTTGATAGTGGTCCCGCAAGGTTTCCGAGTGTTTTATAATGTTATTTTCTTTCTCCAGAGCTGAGGAGCTGGAAACTGCCTTAATGGAGATGGTCAAGCAGGATAACCGTCGGGAATTAAGTGCAAAGGTATGCTACAAGAACTTTCACCAAGGACCCTAAATAATATTGGTAAACCAATGAATATAATTCTTCAATTGTTTCAACCATTTTAAAGTTTGCTATTATGATACCGTAGATAATGTTATGTTTTCAATAGGTTGAGCAATTAGAAAGAGATGTCGCTGACCTACAACAAGCCCTTTCTGACAAGCAAGAACAAGGAAATGCCATGCTTCAGGTTTTATATTTTGAGGCTACATGTAAAGATCGATTGATATTTGATAACATGCAATTTTCATAGTATTGACATAAGTATTATTCCACAGGTTTTGATGCGGGTAGAACAGGAACAAAAGGTAACAGAAGATGCTCGCAGATATGCTGAGCAAGATGCTGCAGCTCAAAGATACGCTACCGAAGTGCTTCAGGTCAGTTTTTAGTTTTATTTGGTATTGACCAATAAAAAACAACTGATTGCTTGATTTAGTTTAATTTTTTTTTTTTTTGCTTTTTCTAGGAAAAATATGAAACAGTAACCGCTTCCCTTGCTGAAATGGAGAAGAGGGTGATTATGGCGGAATCAATGTTGGAGGCGACCTTGCAATACCAATCTGGCCAAACTAAAGCACAGCCATCTCCAACAAGGTACTTGCTTATAAAAACACCTAGAAAATCTTCTGCATACCAACAAGGTACTTGCTTATAGCCTTATAGGTTCGGGTCTAATAAACTTAAGAGGGTGGTTGGTTGTGCGTTTTGAAAGTGATTATTGAAAGTGATTATGTGATATTAAGTATCATAATCAGATAAATAATTGTATTAAATAATTAAATTAGTCGTTTGGGTGTTTAGCATGTTTTGAACAAAAAAGACACCTTTTTAGAAGAAAAATGATATCCCTCATGAAAGTCTTTCGAATAAGCTTACAAGTTAAAATGAGTGTTTGCATTCCTGCTTTGATAGCAAATTTTTGCTTTCTATCAGGAGGATATATGTCGAATGGTGGCTGCCAATCTGATGGAGATTCGAATAACAAAACAGTCAGTACCTAAATTATTCCATCTGTTGTTTAAATCTATCGTTAATTGTTTTCCAATGTGTTTTTTTATCGGCGGTACACAGGTTAAGACATTTCGTGCAACGCGCGAACTTGATCACAACTAGTTGAAATTGAATTATAAAATTGACAAGATTTAACATCCACCCCTAGTTCAATTCATAAAGGGTTGTGCTGGGGACACCGCTAGGGTTTTGATGGTAGGCCGGTTCAAACGGTCACGGTTAGGGCTTGCGGTCACATTTGGCCCCTAACCGTGACCGCAAGGCCTTGCTGTCACGGTTTAGGCTGGTACTACCCGTGACCTCGTGACAACAAAACGACAAAATGACCAGATAAAGTTGAAAAGCGGTCACCAAACCGTCACGGTTTGGCCTAACCGTGACCTCTAGGGTACGAGGTCTCAGTTTAAGGTACGAGGTGGACATGATTTTGACAGAAGGCCGGGAATCGCGCCACGAACCTTCATGTGGAGGCCAAACCGTGACGGTTTGTGCACCAGATTTTCACCTTAAATACATTTCCTCTTTCAACACTCCGCATCGAATCATCTCATTCGAAATTTTTTTCATTTGAGCTTTCATTCATCCAACACTCGAGTTTTTTCAGCCTTAGTCATTCCAAAAAACACGTTAATTCGAAAACAATGTCAGGTTCGGGAGATCATTATCAAAAGCCGAAGCTTCCAGATTTGAATGAGGTGCCACATATCGAAGATTCGAACCAGGTTGAACTAGTATATGTTTTATTATAACTTATTATTTGAAATATCTAACCATTATCTTTTTTAGGAATATTACGTATACGGGAGTCACCCTCCGTGGGGGAGGAGGAAACCAACCCGTCGAACACATTTGCACAAGATGCGTACAACTCTTTATTTGGACCGACATGTTACGGTGAAGGGTACAAATATCCCCCTTGCAATTCTTACGGGCATGCCCCGAACACGTACCACTCACAAACAGAGCTGGATTACGGACATCCCCCGTACCAGTCAGAACTAGAAATTACGCATGTGTCAGATACTTTTAATGGAAATGACACAGATGAGAGTGACGGTTCGGTTCACCTCAAAGAAAACCATAGGGACACCGCGGAGCATGATGAGGATGAGGATCAGATTCGAAAGGCTACGGTTTCTTAAAAAACCGATAAAGTACGAAGAGTTTTTATTCTTTTGTTTATTTTATTTTTTATTTGTTTTATATATTGTTTTTTATGTCTAGCTTTATCATTTTTCAGTATTTTGATTCTCGTGAGGACTTGGAGAGCTGGGCTAAAATGAGAGGACGCAAGCATGGGTGCGTCATTGTGGTGGGTCGGTCACGAAAAAAGGATGTGGAACTATTATGCAATCGTAGTGGTGAACCTAAATTCACTAGCACTAGTAGACGTACTGGGAGCATAAAGAAGGGATGTCCCTTTAAACTCGTAGGGAAGTACGTAGGAAAGAGTGACAGTTGGATGTTAGAGGTGAGAAACGAGACGCATAACCACGATCCTGTTGTGTACGAGGAGGGCCACGCGTATCTTAGGAAGATGACTGCCGAAGAAATTGATCTTTTCAAGAAGTTACACAGGCAGCACGTGCGGCCACGACATATCCATTCAGCCGTAAGGGAGCACTTTCCCCACAGCGTCTGTGTTGTTCAAGACATATACAATCTGACGTCAAAGTTTAGGGCTAAGGGGAGAAAAGACATGACACAAATGCAGGAACTTGAAAACCTGATACAATCTAAAGAGTTCGTGTATGAAACACGAACGAATGCAACTACTAAGGCCGTGGAAGATGTTTTCTTTTGTCATCCTACTTCGTATAAAACGTGGCGCGCATTCCCGCACGTGATGTTGATAGACACGACGTACAAGACCAACATGTACAACATTCCGTTTGTTCAGGTTATTGGCGTTACGTTGACGTCGAAGTCGTTTTGTATTGCGCATGCATTTATATCGAGGGAACGGCAGGACAACTTCACATGGGTACTGGAGCGGATCAGAGATATGCTCGATGGGTGTGTGGAGCCCCGTGTTATTGTCACAGACAGTGACCTGACCCTGATGAGCGCGTGTGACACCGTGTTCCCGAGTGCTACTAAAAACCTATGCAGGTGGCACGTTAGGGAGAATATCAAAAGATGGTGGAATATGATATTCAAAACCGGCATGTGGAAGGATTTTCCATACTGGTGGAAGACCTTGTGTTCGTCTCCCACAGAGGCATTGTACGATTACAATTGCAGGAAGATGGAAGAAAAGTTAACTGAAGATGGTAAGCGTGGTAAGAATTTCATAGTTATTTTTACTCTAATAATTTATTTGTTCATTTTATAAATTTTGTTATTTCTTTCAGAGGTATGGGAATATATTTGGAATAATTGGTTGGTGTCGTACAAAGAGAAAATTATTACTTGTTGGATGTACGACCGCCTTAACTTTGGTGAGTTTACAACTAATAGGGTTGAGGGCCAACATGCTAACTTCAAGAGTTACCTCACAGGGACCAATAATACGTTGCACACACTTGTCAGATATGTTTGTGACCTCGTGCGCGGCCAGGAGATTGAAATTTGTAAAACATTCGAGGTGTCCCGTGTGAAAATTAAAAAAGACCATCGACTGTCATTGTTCTCAAAGTTGCATTATAAAGTATCCATTTTTTGCTTTAGCCTCCTTGAATCAGAGTTGATAAAAATGGAAATGATTCAGGAGTCTGGGGGTTCATGTGGACACCAGTTGTTCACGTCCATAGGCTTGCCATGTGCTTGTCGTTTGGAGATATATATCCGAGAAGGTTATATTTTTCTTAATACATTTTTTACTGTTGTCACACGATTGCATATTTTTCACTAATAATTTAACCTTTAAATCTAGTCACAAGTATTCCACTCGATGCGGTAGATCCACACTGGAGGAAGCTTGATTTCGAGCCAGCGTACGTCGCGCCGCCTGAACCCGACTACGATGTGAAATTTGATGACTTGAAACAAAAGGTTATGTCGTCTCCCAACCCTCAAGTAAAGAAAAAATTGTTTAAGAAAGTATTTGACTCTTTGTTTAAGTGCAAGTCAAAACTTAAAGAACCTGAGGTGCGTCATGACCGACGTGGTCGTCCAAATATTAAGGAACAACAAAGAAGAGCGGACTCCAATACATCACAGTATGAGGCTGCTAGACACAGCTTCTATACTTCCTCACAACAAACTATACCTGACCCGGCGAGGCATAGCTCATATACCCCTCAGTTTAAAATGCCCAACGACCGTTCTAATCAGGCAAAGGCTGCTTCAAATGTACCGATTACGGGAGCTGGCCTAGGGTTTCCTTTAATATTGAAACCAAAGGACGTGATAAAAGTTATGAAGTTTAAGGATCAGCTGCCACAATGGATTCACCGGTACGTTTCGACTATAAAAGATGTGCGGCCGGATGGTAACTGTGGTTTTCGGGCAATCGCGGTGGCTTTAGGGAAAAAGCAAAATGAATGGGAATGGGTTAGGCGTCAAATGTTATCGGAGAAGGACAGAAACATGAGGTATTGGCGGAGCAATTTGAACCGCGAGTTGCCTGACTATTATGATTCTGTTCGTAATAGCTTAAATTGGTTTGGCACGACTCAACCCGCACCCGATACCCACTGGCTAACTTTTCCGGCCCATGGACTCGTAATTGCGGAAACATTCAATTGTATTGTGCATCTTATTTCTTCATTTGGCAGCCAGACATGGTTCCCGCTGAGAACAACCCCAGAGCCATTATTCACCTATCCAGTTGTCGCACTTGCTCATGTTCACCAATGTCACTTTATTTGCATACAATTGGAAGGGGATTACCCAATGCCCAGTGTGGGCTATCATTGGCCGAGATTTGCATATCAACAAGCACTAGAATGGCAAAATATGTATGAGGATCGTATAAATAATTACGTTAGAATAACGGATCGACATAGAGGCACCAATGCCTCTTGTAAGTTATCATTTTCCGATACTTTATCATATTAATGAAGATCGCTTTATTTGATGATGATGATGATGATGATGATAAAAATAATAGTACAAATAATAATAATAGTAATAGTAATAATAATAATAATAATAATAATAATAATAATAATAGTAATAGTAATAATAGAAATAATAATAATAATAATAATAATAATAGAAATAATAATAATAATAATAATAATAATAATAATAATAATAGTAGAAGAAGAAATAATAATAGTAATAATTTTAAAGTTAATAATAATATAATAATAGTAATAATTGTCACATCCCGGCGGAAGCGTGAACGAGAAGGGTGGAATGTGACTAGCTTTTATCAGAGTGCAGTGGTTTATATTAAATAAACACAGATTAAATAGAAACATAATACAGACATGCTTTTATTTCTTAATATTCGAGGTTACATCTTGTTACATAATATATCAAAATTTGATGTAACTAACTACAACTAGATTAATCTACAGCATGCCTTCAAATACGGTGGAAATGAGCATCCACATACACACTAAAGTCAACGATGTTGACTGTTAGTGTTACACAAACCCTTCCCACAACTTCTCCCCAACCGTTATGGACTTCAAAACTAAAGTCAAATGTGTTAGTCATCGTTTCCTGAAAAGTACACTTAAACCAGTCAACAAAAATGTTGGTGAGAACATAGGTTTAATCCAAACAAATATTTTGTTGAGGTGTTAACCAAAATTACAACCAAACCTGCTCACAACATAATCATACTATCACGAAATAATAAAAATCAGAAAATATTACATCCTAACCCCCATTCGGTTAGATGTAGGAAAATAGTAGCAACCCTCATCCGGTTGGTACAAATATCCTCCTAAGTAGCGCTACTAATATTATCGACCGGTTTCTCATTCGAACTAATGGTTGTGTCGCAAATGACAGTAAGCAAACAAAAATATTTTTAAAATAACACATCAACTCAAAGTATACTTTTCCCCCAAAACGTTACGGAATACCAAACGGTTGAAAATGAGGCTATGAACTCATCGTGTCTTCCCACTTGAACCTAATAAGATAGTTCACAGTGTTAGACAATACTCTGGTTTTCATTGACTGTAAAATTAATAGAAACACCTTCGAGTCCCCAAAAATTTTTAATTCATAATAAATTGTGATTTATTCAAAAATCACACACAAAATAGCTATAAATGTTCAAAATTACCAAATTTGGTAAAATATAAGTTTGAACAACCTGTAATTTCTCATAAATTTCTCAGCTTCAAATCCCTCACAATTTATTTCCCATAAATCCCATAATATTCTCAATATTTATCATAATATCTTCTGTTGTCCAATAATTCTTCAAAATTTCATAGAAATTCTTTCAACAATTCAGTAACATCACATAATTTTTGTAGATCCCAACTCTTGACAGATTATTTTCTATGAATTTATAATATTCCCATAAATAGTTAAAAATAGCTTATGTCCATGAAAAATTCTCAAAATTTTACAGAAGACTTCCCAAATAGAATAAAACATCTTATAATTATTTTAGAGTCCAAATCGTAACATAACAGTTTCTGTAATTTTTACAATAATTGACATATTTAGTAAAAATATTCATACTGCTTCATAATTTATGAAAATAATATATTCGGCATTTTTGTTGTAATATTTCGTCTATGATTTTATCCGAATTTATTATGTACTTTAAATATTTATTATGATTTATTTATCACAGAACATCTAAAAATTCATATCTGCATTATAACAAGGAATAAAAATCTAAATTAATTTCAGGGGCTTTTATACCTCAAAAAAATCATTTTGAGATTTTATCAGAATTTTCCCAAATTTATTTATATTTTTGACATTTTCTTCTATTTTCTACTATAAAATAATTTGTATAAATTATTTTACTTACCACAAATTTATCAAAGTTTCTAGTTTAATATCTTAGTATAAAAACAAAGATTTTTCAATGTTTATTCCCACAATTGCTTTCATTAAATATTTACTTGATTTTTCTTAATATTTATGTTATATGTTTTGTAAATTTCAAATATATTTTTATAAAATACAAGTTCCTGAATTTTGGAACTTTATTACTCAAAACTGGTGGTTTTAAGTTTCCCAAAATGGGTTTCAGGTGACTATACCCATTTATATACATACATATCAATATGTATGTATATATATATGTTTTGTAACATATATGTAAACTAAACCTTTTTATTCACCTTAGATGATGTGCTTGATGATGTTTCAACTCCTGGAATCCAAGAACAACGTTAAGGGGTCGTGGATGGTGCGTGGTTTATGGTGGTTTGGTGTTTGTCGGGTGTTTGTTGCTGGTGTTGTTTGTTGGTGATGTTGATGGTTGTGGTGTGGTATTGTGGTAGCCGAGGGATGAGAGAAGAGAAAAGGTGGTGATGCTAAGGGTCGTATTGACGATGAAAGGGATCGAAGGTGGCGGAAGATGATGCTCAAATGAAGATGAATGTTGGTGGTGTTTTAAGAAAACCCGAGAGAGAGACAAGGTAATGTTTGTTGGTATATAATTCGAGGGACAAAGAAATGTGGCTTGTCAAGAGGTCTTCTTATAATACATGAAAGTAGTATGTAGGTTTGATGAGTCACCAATAGCCTAGTTGTGGAGGTGGCGGTTCCATGTAGTTTTAAACCGAGAATGTGCCACCTTATTTCATTATATTTATTATGGTGATGTGGTGGCGATTTGATAGGAGCCCCTAGTGTGAAATCTAGGTTTCTTAGTCAACAAGATTCTTAGGTTCATGATGGTAGGATGTGGTGGCAAAGTGGCGAGATACATGCATGAATAGAAGTACAATCGGTGATGGTGAGAAGAAAGAAACAAAATGGGACAAGGCATCTAAGAGATAGGCTAGGATTGGACTTTTAATGTGAATAGTGGGTGTAGGGTGATGGTTTTGGTATGATACACATAGAACCGGGGTATGGTGGTGGTGGTTTTCGGGTATGGTGGTTTTAGAAGGTGGTGGTTTGTGGTTTTTAATTTTTAGTTTTTAGGTTGTTGGTTGTTGTTGATTTGATTTAGTTAAATCTTGTTTTAGTAGGTGTATATATATATATATGTAGGTGTATATCGTGCATGTATATGTAACTTTATAGTAATTATATAATCATATGTATCTATAATTCACATGTGTAATAAAATTAATCGCAAACCTATGACATATAGTACATACATGTGGAATTGAAATTACAAAAATACATGTTCCATTTTTATATATTTTGTATGTATACTTAAACTTTTACTATATATATATACATGTATGTATGAATTTTAGGCACATAAACGTACGTACATATGTAAACTATCAATATATATACATGCATGTAACATGCATACGTATAAACTTGTATATTTATATACGTAGGTGTGGATTTCGGGTATATAACATTTATACACACGTAGTTAATATATTTATGTGTATGCATGCAAACATGCATACGTGAGATTTTCATATATATGTATGTATGCAACCATGCATATGTACACCCATAATATATTATTTATGAGTCCAAAGATATATATATATATATATATATATATATATATATATATATATATATATATATATATATATATATATAAAAGGTATATATATATACATAAAATTATTTGTACCCAAACTCGCTTGTTTCATTTTCCACACATATATATATATATAATTGCATATGTGAATTATTTAATATTTATGCAAAAGGTATAAATAGTAATAATTATAAATTGTAAGGTTGTCACATTCTCCCCCGTTAAATGAATTTCGTCCCGAAATTCAGTGGAGTATGCTTTAGAAACTTAAACAAGTGTTACCTTAAAACAGGTGGGGATACTTTTTCTTGATTTCATCTTCTCTTTCCCAGGTGTATTCTGGTCCTCTTTTTGCATTCCACCTGACTTTCACTATGGGAATTTTACTTCTTCTTAATTTCTTTATTTCTTTTCCCACAATGGCTATTGGTTCTTCTATAAAATGCAGTTTCTTATCAACTTGTATTTCTTGAATTGGCACAACCAGAGTTTCATTGGTTAAGCATTTCTTGAGGTTGGACACATGAAATGTGTTGTGTACTTCACTTAATTCCTGTGGTAATTCCAACTTATATGCTACGGGACCAACTCTATCTATAATCTTGAATGGACCAATATACCTAGGGTTCAGTTTACTGGCTTTTCCAAATCGAAAGATACCTTTAGAAGGTGATACTTTCAGATAGACTCTATCTCCAATTTGAAATTCTAATGGTTTCCTCCGTCTGTCTGCATAGCTTTTCTGTCGATCACGAGCTGTTTTCAACTTGTTTTTAATTTCAGTGATCTTGTCTGTGGTTTCTTGGATTAGTTCAGGACCTGTGAGTTGTCTATCACCTATTTCATTCCAGCATAAAGGTGACCTACATTTTCTTCCATATAAAGCTTCAAATGGTGCTAACCCAATACTAGAGTGATAACTATTATTGTATGAAAATTCTATTAAAGGCAAATGACTATCCCAATTTCCACCAAAGTCTATAGCACAAGCCCTTAACATATCTTCTAAAGTTTGTATTGTTCTTTCACTCTGTCCATCAATCTCTGGATGATAAGCTGTACTTAAATTAACTTGAGTTCCTAAACCTTTTGTAAAGTTTGCCAGAACCTAGAAGTAAATCTACTATCTATATCTGATATGATAGATATTGGTATTCCATGTCTGGACACAATTTCTTTAATATAGATTCTTGCTAATCTCTCAATCTTATAATCTTCCCGGATAGGTAAGAAATGAGCAGACTTAGTTAGCCTATCCATTATAACCCAAATAGTGTCATATCCATTCCTAGTTCTGGGTAACTTAGTTATGAAATCCATGGTAATTTGATCCCACTTCCATTCTGGGATTTCAGGTTGCTGCAAGTATCCTGAGGGCTTCTGATATTCAGCTTTTATTCTGGAGCAAACATCACATTGTTCCACAAATTCTCCAACCGATCTTTTCATACCTGGCCATCAATATTGGCTTTTCAAGTCTTTATACATTTTGTTATTTCCTGGGTGCACAGAGTATCTTTATTTGTGAGCTTCTTGCAGAACAGTTATCCTAATTTGTTTGTTGTAGGGTATCCAGATTCTTCCGTTGAATTTCAAAATTCCATCTGCTTCTTCTTTTAAATCTTTCCTTTGCCCTTTCAGTGTCAGCATGTCTTTTTGTTGAGCTTCCCGGATTTGATTTAACAAATCTTATCGTAATTCCATTTTCATTGCTCGTACCCGTAAAGGTTTTTCCCTTTCTTTTCTACTTAATGCATCAGCTACTACATTGGCTTTTCTGGGTGATACTTAATTTCACAATCATAATCACTTAATAACTCTACCCACCTTCTTTGTCTCATGTTTAACATCTTTTGATCAAAGATGTGCTGCAAACTTTTGTGGTCCGTATATATTATACACTTAGTTCCATACAATAATGTCTCCAAATTTTCAGTGCAAATATTACAGCTCCTAACTCTAGATCATGGGTGGTGTAGTTCTTCTCACTACCCCTAAGTTGTCTAGATACATATGCAATCACCTTATCTTTTTGCATTAGAACACATCCAAAGCCTTGACGAGATGCATCACAATAGACTATGAAGTTATCAGTTCCTTCAGTAAAGCTAACACAGGTGCACTACATAATTTTTCTTAAGAAGTTCAAAGGCTTCATTTGTTTTTCCCCCCATATATACTTTTTATCTTTTTGAGTCAATTCAGTCAATGGTTGAGCTATTCTTGAGAAGTTTTCTATAAATCTTCTATAGTATCCCGCTAAACCTAGAATTGACGTATTTCTGTCGGGGTCTTTGGAATTTCCCATTTCTTAACTGATTCTATCTTTGCTGGATCAACTTGAATTCCATCTTGGTTAACTACGTGTCCAAGGAATTGTACTTCTCTTTTCCAAAATTCACATTTTGAAAATTTTGCATATAACTTTTCTTTTGTAATAATTCCAAGGTTAACCTGAGGTGTCGTTCGTGGTCTTCCTTACTCTTAGAATAGATTAGAATGTCATCAATGAAGACTATAACAAATTTATCTAAGTAAGGTTTACACACTCTATTCATTAAGTCCATAAATACTGCTGGAGCATTGGTTAACCCAAATGGCATCACAAGGAATTCATAATGACCATATCTAGTTCTAAAAGCAGTCTTAGAAATGTCATCCCCTGTACCCTTAATTGATGATATCCTGATCTTAAGTCTATTTTTGAGAAATAGCTGGATCCTTGTAGTTGGTCAAATAAATCATCAATTCTAGGGAGTGGATACCTATTCTTTATAGTAACTTTATTAAGTTCTCTATAATCAATACACATCCTAAAGGTTCCATCCTTCTTTTTAACAAATAACACTGGTGCTCCCCAAGGGGATACACTAGGACATATGAATCCTTTATCTAACATTCCTGTAACTGATCATAAGTTCTTTCATCTCAGTTGGTGCTAAACGATAAGGTGCTTTGGCAATTGGGGCTGTTCCTGGTATCAATTCTATTTTAAATTCTACCTGACGAGGGGGTGGTAATCCAGGTAATTCATCAGGGAACACATCAGCATATTCATTTATAACAGGAACACTTTCCAAATTTCCTTATCAAGTTGTGTATCAACAATATGAGCCAAGAATGCTAAACAATTCTTGTTAAGGTATTTTCGTGCTTTTCACAAGTAATCAGTTTCACCGTATTGCATGGCTTATCACCATAAATGCAGAGAATTTTGTTTTCCTTATTCAAAGGAACCTTAATCATTTTCTTATCACAAATGATTTCAACATGATTTGCACTTACCAATCCATTCCTACTACGATATCAAATCCTCCTAATTTAATAGGTATCAGATTTATATCAAAACAGTACTCATCTAAATTTAAGATACAATTAGGAATGATTTCGTCAGCTTCAATTATCTACCATCAGCTAATTCTATCACATAATTGTCACGTAATTTTTAGATGTTAGACTAATTGATGGTCTAAAAGTATGTGAGATAAAACTGCGGGTTGCTCTTGTATCAAATAATACTTTAGCGTACTGGTTATTGATAAGGAACGCACCCGTAACTACTTCTGGTTCCTTCCGAGCTTCGTCAGCTTGTATCACAAAAGCTCTTCCACGAGGGTGGTTTTGGTTAGCTGGAGCCTTACCCTTTCGTTGAGGACATTCGTTCCGGAAATGACTTTCACTTCCACATTGAAAGCAGATGGTTTTATTGCTAGTAGGGTTTCTACAGTCTCGGGAAACGTATCCCTTCCTTTTACAGTTATAACACACCACTGTCATACAGTTTCCTGTATGATATTTCTGACAGATATTGCACTGTGGTGGTTTTTCTATTTTCTTTCCTTGAGTTGTTCCCAAATAGTTTCTTGGTGGAGGTCGGGTTACTCTTTTCTGGGAATTTTCTCCAAATCTCCTTCCCGAATGGTTTTCAGTCCATTTCCTCTTTTCTCCTACCTGTTGGTGTCCCAATGATCCATTCCTGATCATTTCATCTGTCAGACTTCCTGACGGATTACTGCTTCCTGGAAAGTTTTTGTTCTAGCTGATTTCACTAATCCTCTTATTTGTGGCACTAATCCCCAAATATACCTTCCTATCCTTTTGGATTCCGGGGTTATCAGGTGTGGTACTAGCCTGGATAGTTCATTATACCTATCAGTGTACTCCCGGTGTGCAGATCCTTTCATTTCTAACGCTAGGAATTCAGCTTCTAGTTTTTCTATCTCATTGTACGGGCAGTATTTTTCTATCACTAGGTTTCTAAATTCTTCCCAGCTCAGCTTATTCATGATATTCCTACCCTTAGTATGTATTTCCATTTTCCACCAAGATTGGGCTTCTCCCTTTAAGGAATGTGAAGCAAACAGTGTTTTGAGATTTTCAGCACAGTTGCTGATTTCCAGAACTCCTTCTATGTCATCTAACCATCTCAAAGCTTGTACTGCTCCACCTTTGCCATCAAATTCCCGAGGTCTACAGGACATAAAGGTTTTGTAGGAACATCCTTTTGACATTTCATTTAGAATTTCTTCTTCCTGTTGTTCTTCCATGTTTATGTTTTCAGGCACAGTTGGTGGGTTTGAGGTAGTTCCAATATTCAGGTTTTGCTGAAGTTGGTTAATTAGGGTAGGTAGGGTAGCTTCTAGTTGTTGGGCTACTATCTGGGATATCCTATCATTTTCATTGATATCAGGGTTCACAGGGTTTACGGGTGTTTCTTCCCCAAGTCTGGTCCTGGGTCGTCCTACTCGAGCTGTTCTCCGGACAGGCTGAGTGTTTCTTTTTGGCGGCATGATTCACTATAGTGAATTTTAATGTAGTATTGCAAATAAATATCTTAACACAAATTATTTAACATAATTCAAACAAACATTTCACACAAAATACATATATCAGTTAAGCTCTTATTTCTCTTTTATTCTAACAAGTTAAACTATAACTATTAGTTTCTACCGAACCATTTCCACATCCTGGTAAAAAGACTTTGCTTGGGTGTCTTGAGCTTCTTAATATCCTTTTGGATTTTCCAGATTCCCAGCTGTATCTTCTTAAGTTTCTTAAGAGTCTGTCGGGCTGTTTTCACCTGATCCAACTCTGGTTTAATAACTTTATCTTCATTTATGGGAGAATCAGGAGGTTGTGTCTCTATATCCTCAGTTGGTATAGCTCTAAACCTGTTTCCACGTTTTACCTTTTTCCTAGGAGTTATAATTGTATATCCTCCCCTTTGCACTGATGCACGTCTAACATAAAACCTTGAGGTATTCTCCATTCCAGTTGGGGACATATTTGTATCCTGCTGTGGTTCTGATTCAGGCACTATTTCTTTAGGGCTGCTATGGTATGGTTCTTCTGAAGGGTCGGTTTCATAATGAATACTATCTGGATTCATACTGCAAAATTTCTTAACAAGGTTTCACAAAAAGAGTTAGTCAAATAGTTATAAAGGTTTTGTTAAAACCTTAAACATAAAATCATGAAATTTCACATATTTCACATAAATTCACATAAAATCATAAAGTATCTTTGGAGCTTATGGTTATAGTCTAGTTATTTACTTAAAATAACTAATTCTCTATAACCAATGGCTCTGATACCAACCTGTCACATCCCGGCGGAAGCGTGAACGAGACGGGTGGAATGTGACTAGCTTTTATCAGAGTGCAGTGGTTTATATTAAATAAACACAGATTAAATAGAAACATAATACAGACATGCTTTTATTTCTTAATATTCGAGGTTACATCTTGTTACATAATATATCAAAATTTGATGTAACTAACTACAACTGGATTAATCTACAGCATGCCTTCAAATACGGTGGAAATGAGCATCCACATACACACTAAAGTCAACGATGTTGACTGTTAGTGTTAAACAAACCCTTCCCACAACTTCTCCCCAACCGTTATGGACTTCAAAACTAAAGTCAAATGTGTTAGTCATCGTTTCCTGAAAAGTACACTTAAACCAGTCAACAAAAATGTTGGTGAGAACATAGGTTTAATCCAAACAAATATTTTGTTGAGGTGTTAACCAAAATTACAACCAAACCTGCTCACAACATAATCATACTATCACGAAATAATAAAAATCAGATAATATTACATCCTAACCCCCATTCGGTTAGATGCAGGAAAATAGTAGCAACCCTCATCCGGTTGGTACAAATATCCTCCTAAGTAGCGCTACTAATATTATCGACCGGTTCCTCATTCGAACTAATGGTTGTGTCGCAAATGACAGTAAGCAAACAAAATATTTTCAAAATAACACATCAACTCAAAGTATACTTTTCCCCCAAAACGTTACGGAATACCAAACGGTTGAAAATGGGGCTATGAACTCACCGTGTCTTCCCACTTGAACCTAATAAGATAGTTCACAGTGTTAGACAATACTTCAAAATATTTTCTGGTTTTCATTGACTGTAAAATTAATAGAAACACCTTCGAGTCTCCAAAAATTTTTAATTCATAATAAATTGTGATTTATTCAAAAATCACACACAAAATAGCTATAAATGTTCAAAAATTACCAAATTTGGTAAAATATAAGTTTGAACAACCTGTAATTTCTCATAAATTTCTCAGCTTCAAATCCCTCACAACTTATTTCCCATAAATCCCATAATATTCTCAATATTTATCATAATATCTTCTGTTGTCCAATAATTCCTCAAAATTTGATAGAAATTATTTCAACAATTAAGTAACATCACATAATTTTTATATATCCCAACTCTTGACAGATTATTTTCTGTGAATTTTATAATATTCCATAAATAGTTAAAAATAGCTTCTGTCCATGAAAAATTCAAAATTTTACAGAAAACTTCCCAAATATAATCAAGAATCATGTAATTATTTCAGAGACCAAATCATAATATAACAGTTTTCTGTAATTTTTACAATAATTGACATATTTAGTAAAAATATTCATACTGCTTCATAATTTATGAAAATAATATATTCTGCATTATTTGTTGTATATTTCGTCTATGATTTTATCCGAATTTATTATGTACTTTAAGTATTTATTATGATTTATTTATTGCAGATCATCTAAAAATTCATATCCTCATTATAACAAGGAATAAAAATCTGAATTAAATTCAGGGGCTTTTATACCTCAAAAGAATCATTTTGAGATTTTATCAGAATTTTCCCGAATTTATTTATATTTTTGACATTTTCTTCTATTTTCTACTATAAAATAATTTGTATAAATTATTTTACTTACCAAAAATTTATCAAAGTTTCCAGTTTAATATCTTAGTATAAAAACAAGGATTTTTCAATGTTTATTCCCACAATTGCTTTCATTAAATATTTACTTGATTTTTCTTAATATTTATGTTATATGTTTTGTAAATTTCAAAATATTTTTATAAAATACAAGTTCCTGAATTTTGGAACTTTATTACTCAAAACTGGTGGTTTTAAGTTTCCCAAAATGGGTTTCAGGGGACTATACCCATTTATATACATACATATCAATATGTATGTATATATATATGTTTTGTAACATATATGTAAACTAAACCTTTTTATTCACCTTAGATGATGTGCTTGATGATGTTTCAACTCTGGAATCCAAGAACAACTTTAAGGGGTCGTGGATGGTGCGTGGTTTATGGTGGTTTGGTGTTTGTCGGGTGTTGTTGTTGGTGTTGTTTGTTGGTGATGTTGATGGTTGTGGTGTGGTTTTGTGGTAGCCGAGAGATGAGAGAGAGAAAAGGTGGTGATGCTAAGGGTCGTAATTGAGGATGAAAGGGATCGAAGGTGGCGGAAGATGATGCTCAAATGAAGATGAAAGTTGGTGGTGTTTTAAGAAAACCCGAGAGAGAGACAAGGTAATGTTTGTTGGTATATAGTTTGAGGGACAAAGAAATGTGGCTTGTCAAGAGGTCTTCTTATAATACATGAAAGTAGTATGTAGGTTTGATGAGTCACCAATAGCCTAGTTGTGGAGGTGGCGGTTCCATGGAGTTTTAAACCGAGAATGTGCCACCTTATTTCATTATATTTATTATGGTGATGTGGTGGCGATTTGATAGGAGCCCCTAGTGTGAAATCTAGGTTTCTTAGTCAACAAGATTCTTAGGTTCATGATGGTAGGATGTGGTGGCAAAGTGGCGAGATACATGCATGAATAGAAGTACAATCGGTGATGGTGAGAAGAAAGAAACAAAATGGGACAAGGCATCTAAGAGATAGGCTAGGATTGGACTTTTAATGTGAATAGTGGGTGTAGGGTGATGGTTTTGGTATGATACACATAGAACCGAGGTATGGTGGTGGTGGTTTTCGGGTGTGGTGGTTTTCGGGTATGGTGGTTTAGAAGGTGGTGGTTTGTGGTTTTTAATTTTTAGTTTTTAGGTTGTTGGTTGTTGTTGATTTGATTTATTTAAATCTTGTTTTAGTAGGTGTATATATATATATGTAGGTGTATATCGTGCATGTATATGTAACTTTATAGTAATCATATAATCATATGTATCTATAATTCACATGTGTAATAAAATTAATCGCAAACCTATGACATATAGGTACATACATGTGGAATTGAAATTACAAAAATACATGTTCCATTTTATATATTTTGTATGTATACGTAAACTTTTACTATATATATACATGTATGTATGAATTTTAGGCACATAAACGTACGTACATATGTAAACTATCAATATATATATATGCATGTAACATGCATACGTAAAAACTTGCATATTTATATACGTAGGTGTGGATTTCGGGTATATAACATTTATACACACGTAGTTAATATATTTATGTGTATGCATGCAAACATGCATACGTGAGATTTTCATATATATGTATGTATGCAACCATGCATACGTACACCCATAATATATTATTTTATGAGTCCAAAGATATATATATATATATAAGGTATATATATACATAAAATTATTTGTACCCAAACTCGCTTGTTTCATTTTCCATATATATATATATATATAAGGTATATATATATACCTATATATATATATATAAGGTATATATATACATAAAATTATTTGTACCCAAACTCGCTTGTTTCATTTTCCACACATATATATATATATAATTGCATATGTGTATTATTTTAATATTTATGCAAAAGGTATAAATAGTAATAATTATAAATTGTAAGGTTGTCACAATAATAGAAATAATAATAATAATAGAAGAAATAATAATAGTAATAAATTTAAAGTTAATAATAATAATAATAATAATAATAATAATAATAATAATAATAATATTAATAATATTAATAAATAATAATATAGTAATAAAAATAAACACTAAATCAAACAGGAAGATAAACTGTCACGGTTTGACCAAACCGTAACGTTTAGGGTTTGGCAACGGTCACGGTTAGGTCTAACCGTGACCTCTTTTCGGGCACATGGCACCTGTTCGGGCGCATAGCACTTGTAAAAGATCACGGTTAGGGTTAGAGCAAAAGGTCACGGTTAGGGCAAACCGTGACCGTTTGCCTAATTTTTTAATATTTTACTAATTAAATAATTTTATAAAAAATACCCACTTGAACCGGTGGTAGTGGGTTTCGAGCCCACACCACTCCCCTGTTGCCCTACCGTCTTAACCAGTCGGGACGGGAGTGGTTCGCTAATAGGTATAGAAAACTTATTCTTTTAAAATAATCTGGACCAAAAGGTCACGGTTTGGGCAAACCGTGACCCCTTGTTCATATGTGACGTTGTGGAATGAAGCTGCACAGCTTGTTGTCACAAAGTGTCACGTGGTGGGCGAACCGTGACAACTTGTTGACAAAAGAGGTCACAGTTTGGTCTAACCGTGACCTTTTAACGTTCCCTAATCCTACACATTAACCGTTTATGATCATTTACGTATATCGAATCAGATATTTTTTTCATGAACATACACATACATCAACATATATTTACAATAAGAACAAATACACTTCGTAAACATACATACAAACATGCGTACGTGGACAAACCGTAACAATTTAATGATAACCTAAACAATCTTATCGGGAACATATCGACATATATGCACCTTATATTTTGTAAACCAATGTTCAAACATACATAATAAATTCTAATAATAATAACAATAATGATAAATAATAATAATAATAATAATAATAATAAAATTTAATAGTAATAATTTTAAAGTTGATAATAATAATTATAATAGTATTATTTTGTATATTCAGAAACTACAAAATAAACTCTAATAATAATAACAATAATAATAAATAATAATAATATACTCTAATATAAATAAAAAGTTTAATAGTAATAATTTTAAAGTTAATAATAAAAATATTAATAATAATAATATTTTGTATATATCCAGAAACTACAAAATAAACTCTAATAATAATAACAATAATGATAAATAATAATAATAACAATAATAATAATAATATACTCTAATATAAATAAAAAATTTAATAGTAATAATTTTAAAGTTAATAATAATAATAATATTAATAATAATAATATTTTGTATATATCCAGAAACTACAAAATAAACTCTAATAATAATAACAATAATGATAAATAATAATAATAACAATAATAATAATAATATACTCTAATATAATAAAAGTTAATAGTAATAATTTAAAGTTAATAATAATAATAATATAATAATAATATTTTGTATATATCCAGAAACTACAAAATAAACTCTAATAATAATAACAATAATGATAAATAATAATAATAATATACTCTAATATAAATAAAAAGTTTAATAGTAATAATTTTAAAGTTAATAATAATAATATTAATAGTATTATTTTGTGTATTCAGAAACTAAAAGGTTACGGTTAATAATAATGATAATGATAATAATAATAATAATAATAATAATAATAATAATAATAATATTAATAATAATAGTAATAGTAATAATAATAATAAAAATAATAATAATAATAATAATAATAACAATAATAATAATAACAATTATACAAAAAAAAGGGAAGCGTCACGTGGAGGCCAAACCGTGACCTCTTGAGATATTTTTTTGAATCTGATTTCTCCTCGATTAGTGCACCTACCCCTCGAGCACCGTGTGTGTAAGAGGTCACGTGGAAGCCAAACCGTGACCTCCTGTCTGTAAGAGGTCACGTGGAGGCCAAACCGTGACCTCCTGCTTACTGGTTTCGTCTTCAACCGTCCGCACACCCCCATTTCACCACACAATCCACACAACCACAACCACTTAACCACCACAATCCTCTCAACGTTTCACCTCCACCGCCTCCGAACCGTCACCGCGAGCCCTGCCTGTGACACCGCCGCCGCTCACTACCACCTTCCACCACCACCACCACCGCCGCTCAACCATCTTCCACCACCACCGCCGTGAATCCACCATCTTCCACTACCACTACCGCCGCTCACCATCTTCCACCCACCACCACCACCGCCGCTCACCATCTTCCACCACCACCGCCACTCACCATCTGCGCACCACCACCGCCGCCGCACCACCGCCGCACCACCGCCACTGCACCACCGCCGCTGCAACACCGCCATCGCACCACCACCGCCGCTACATTATCGTTTTCGGTACGTAATTTTCCGCTTTAATCCATAGAGGTAAACATAGATTTGATAGGTTTTCCTAAATATATTTGATTGGTTTTCCTAAATAGATTTGATTGTTTTTCCCAAATAGATTTGATAGGTTTTCCCAAATAGATTTGATAGGTTTTCCCAAATAGATTTGATAGGTTTTCCCAAATAGATTTGATAGGTTTTCCCAAATAGATTTAATAGTTATTCCCTCATAGATTTGATAGGTTTTCCCGTATGTGTAGCGTAGTTTGTCGACGGTTTAATATTATTATTAGAAATAATAATAAATAATAGTAATAATAATAGTTTAATAATAATAGTAATAGTAATATTAATAATACTAATAGTAATAATAATAGTAATAATAGTAATAATAATAATAGTAAATAATAATAATAATAGTATATAATATAATAGTAATAATATATAATAATAATAATAGTAATAATAAATAATAGTAAATAATAATAATAATATAATAATAGTTATAATAGTATAGTAATAGAAATAATAATAATAGAAATAGTAATAATAATAATAATATATATAATAGTAATAGTTATAATATAATATATAATAATAATAATAGCTAAATAATAATAATAATAATAATAATATAATAATAATAATATAATAATAATAATAATAATAATAATAATAATAATAATAATAATAATAATAATAATAATAATAATAATAAATAATACTAATAATAATAATAATAATAATAATAGTAATAATAATAATAATAGTAATAATAATTATAGTAATAGTAATAATAATACTAATAATAATAATAGTATACATAATGTCACACCCTCATTTTCCACGTACGGGGTTTTACCGTTAGGCGTGTGACATAATCCAGGATCTCAGATAAGCATCAGTTACACCAAACGACTCGATAATTACAAATCATATAAGTTGCTTAATTTTAATGAAACAAACCAGTTATGTTTAAGTAATGCGGAAGCGAATACAGTAAAACATTTAACAATAGTTTTGGAACACACAAACACGTGTCCAATCCAGTTTATGTAAAGTAAATGCAAATTAATTCTTGAAAACAGTTTGTGGTGAATACGGAATGACATGCTATAGATGTTGTGCTCCTAAACGTGCCACATCAATGTCCTGAGAGAAAACATGCAAAAATCTCAGTACAAGACTGGTGAGTTCACAGGTTTATCAGAAAACAGTAAGTATTAGTAATGAAATTCCCAGATTATGTAATCCAATAAGTATCAGTAATGAAATCCCCGGATTATGTAATCCGATAAGTATCAGTAATGAAATCCCCGGATTATGTAATCCGATAAGTATCAGTAATGAAATCCCCGGATTATGTAATCCGATAAGTATAATGACATTCCCGGATTTAGTAATCCGTCAAGTATAATGAAATTCCCGGATTTTTTAATTAAAGCATATAATGGGTAGCTAGTCCATAATGATCACTATGTGTATGAAGTCGCGACCGAGCTGACATGTAATCAAATAATAAAGTAGGCCCGATTGTGGATCACACACCACAACCTTTAACAGGCTAACTGTTCACCCGTTTGCGAACGTTGTGCTAGCGCAACCTAGCCCGGGTGGGGTATGTCACTCCCAGTAGATCTACTAACAATCACCTCGCTATTTGCATATTAACGGTCCGAAGGGCAAATATAACACCATAGTATCAAGTATATGCAGTATTACAAAAACCCAATGTAGTGTAACGTTTATGAAAACAACTTGTTTCTCTCCCCCAAAAAGAGTATAAAGTAAAAGTGGGGCTGTAAACTCACTTGGCGTATGTATATACGATGATTGACTAGGATAATAATTGGTGTTCCAACGAACGTCTTCACAAAGTACCTAAACATGTATATATATATTTTAAGATTTAGGTTATTAATAAAATTTAACGATTATACGCGAATTAGGGTTTCGATAAGGATTTGGGGTTTTTATAAGTAATATGTTTTTAACGTAATCATTTATGTAAATGACTTATATTAATATTATAAAGATTTTATTGTTTCAAGTTCGATTTTACATAGATAATTATTTAGTTATTTTAAAAGAACCTATTTGTAATACATAAGGTTTATATACAAATTTTAAATAAACATTTAAGATAACTATGATTTTAAAAGAATAACATTTGAACCGAAATAAATTTTATTAGTTGAAACCTATTTTTAATAAGATTTAATCGAGTATAATATTTTTAAAATGTTTTTAGAACAATTATTTAAAAATAGAAAGTCCAGAAAATTATTTGGTGGTCCAAAATATTAAAAGTTTATAAAAAACAATTTTTATGTTTTATTAAAAATTTCTGTAAAATTAATTTGGGCTAAAAGCCCTTAAAAAAAATATATGAAGGTTGCCCGGTTCGAACCCGGGACCTTCTGTTTGAGACGGAGCGCAGGAACCAATGGAACAAAGGCGTAAGCCGCGATTATCCCCGGGTTCCAAATCTTTTAAACACAACATCAACAATTCCCAAATCCCGTATGAACCCTAGATCTGAAATCGACCAAATTGAAGGTCGATTCGATCTTGATAGCATCTAAAACCATGGGGCTTTTATTCCCCATGAAAAATCGAGCAAGTATATGTGTTTAATTACCAGTTTCGATGTGGTATTGGTGATGAACTTAAGAAGAACAGTCGTGGTATCGTGGCACTGATTAGGTACTCAAACTATGATGTTAATCGAATTAATTGCACAGGTAGCTTCTAATGAAGCTAATGATCGAAAGCCCTATGCTAATTTCGTGAAATAGAACTCAGAAAGTGGAAATCGATTATGTTGCAGGTCGCGGTTGGTGGTGGTAATCGAATATGGTGTCTGTGTTTGTTTTATCTTAAATTGAATGGTACAATCGATTCAAAACAGATGATGGTCCATTTATAGTCAGTTAATTTGTCGATTATTGGTGTTGGTGGTGATCGTGGCCCGACTGTTTGGCCGACAATGGGGAGGGTCGGTTTCAGTGGAATTCGCACTCGTATTATTGAATTGAAAGTTGCCCCACGTTCGAGTCATCCACTGAAAGGTGTCGGGAACTTTAATTAGGAAAAAACCGCGTTTGTTGGACGGTTTTGGCTCTCGCCGGAGAGCTAGCCGGAGGTGGCCGGACGGGGAAGAGAGGGCGACGGGTGGGGGGTTGGGTGTTTTTAAAAAAATTACACAATTGGTCCCTGGGGTTTTATAAGGTTATTATTTCAGGCTGAAAGTTTCTAAAATAAGTTTTAAAATTTACATTTTAACCCCCTAAACTTTATAAAACAAAATTATTATTATTATTATTATTATTATTATTATTATTATTAGTATTATTATTATTATTATTATTATTATCCTTGCAAAATAGTAAAGTAAATTAATTCGCAGAAAGTTATTTTTAATAACATTAACCGAAAAAAAAATTCGGGTTGTCACACATAATAATAATAATACCAATAATAATAATAGTATACATAATAATATAATAAAAATAGTAATACCAATAATATAATAATAATTAACCGTCAACCATTAATTTTATAAACATTGTAAATAATGATAAATACGTATTTTCCGCAGATATGGATGCCGACGATGCTTTTATTCCCGGCATTGATGACTGCCAGTTTTTACAGTTCGAGCAGGGGACTACGCCGTACGAGCGGTTCAGGACCCTGAGAGCACGAGTGCTGGCACCGGGGACCGTCCTATCGGAGGACTTCTTACAGCTCGTTGGAGAGCGGGACCGTTTTTTTGAGATTATCGGCGAGGACGACCCGTGGGAGCAGCTGTTCCGGATGAGCGACGATGCCCATCGAGAGCTGGCCGTGGAGTTCTACTGCACCTTCACATTCTGTCCACGTGAGCAGGGACTTGCGGAGCTGGACGAGGATGACATAGCGGACGGTCGTGCGCCGGCGGAGGATTCTTTCTGGTTGTTCGGCCACCTCCACCGCATGTCACTTCGGCGGTTCGCCGTCGTCAGCAGCCTCTACATCGAGGTGGAGGTCGGACAGCCGATGTACACCACGGCCTTGATCCGCGGGGCCGACGACTCCGATCAGGTCTGGTGGCCTGCCATTGGCGATGGACTGTATGGTGGTGATACGAGGTCATCTCATATACGAGACCCTCTGTATAGATACATTCACCGACTCATCGCCACGTCCATCGCCGGTCGTGGGGCGGGGACCGACAGGGTCAACGCCGCCGACCTTTTTTTCTTTGGTGTGTAGTCACACACCGACACTGCCACCTCGCGCATGCCCTCGCTGATTATTTTGCTAGTTATTATCATCGGCAGTCGCGAGGGGTGTTAGTGGGCAGGAACATCGTTTCCCGGATCGCTTGGGGCTTGGGGTACGCGCGCGCCATGTCCCAGCTCCCGCTATCTCCGACTCCTGTGCGCGCGGCCTCCCGGACCACCGCCACTGGGATGAGGATCGTTCGGAGGTTCCCCGACGGCACATGGCACCTGCTCAGTAGATACCATGAGCTCGTGCCATGGGTGCCCGAGCCATTGGTGGACCCCCCCGAGCTGGCGGGGGCTGAGGTCCACCTTCAGGATGCCCACGAGCCCCTTGGCGGCCGAGAGGATCAGCCCATTCCCCCGCCGCACGACCAGGACCCGCCCAGCATCCTCAGCGCGTGTACCATACCGTGCAATTGCCTGCTCATGTTCTTGATATGCTTCAGGACACACGAGACAGGGTCACGAGGCTGGAGGATACGACCACGAGGCTGCATGATATGATGGACTGGGTTATCCAGCACATGGTCGCGGACTATGCCGCCTCGGGTACACCGTTGTTATCACAGCCACCGAGGCGGTTAGACCATGACGATGCTGGCCCATCTGGCGCGGGCGGGTCTGGTCAGGGCAGCGATCCGGGGATGATGGATTAGATAGGTATTTTGTTTGTATTTTATTTCTTTTTGTATGTAAAAACTCGTTGTATATATATATGTGCTGTTTCAGTTATGATGACTTGTATATTTGGTTGTGTTTGTTTGGTTGTGTTTCTTGTTTGTTTGTTTTATATTTGTAATGTTGATAATGTTAATTGTATATGTTTGATAGCAACTGATTTTTACGATTACGTTAACCATGTGATAAAATAACAAACAACTTGTTTAATAAATAATTAAACACAAAAATTACTTATAATATGATAATTTAATAATAAACACAAAACACAAACACGTATGTTATGATTAGGTTAACCGTGTGATAAAATAAAAATAAAAACAAACTAGTGTGATTACTCAAATTTAGAAAATATATACAATATGTCTGTATAATGACAACCGATTTTTACAAACTTGTAAACAAATTAAACATAGAACCGTCACATTAATAATAAATACTTGTAATAAGATAAATTATTAACAAACACAAAACACAAACTTATGAGTTACAATTAAGTTAAACGAGTGATAAAATTAAAATAAAAACAAAGTGATATGATAAAAAAATATAAAAAATAAAGACAATATGTCACGGTTTAGCCAAACCATGACATATAGCCCCTAAAACCCTAACTGCACACAATCAATTCCCCATTAATTACATACCCAATCATTATTAACGGATCCCCAGAGCTAACTGTCACGGTTAGGCCTCACCGTGACAGTTAGGTCTCACACCTGATTGAACGATCACGGGAGGCCTAACCGTGACCATTTGAATCGGCTTTTTACAGGAAACTGCGGTGTGTGCAGAATTCCCGTTCATAAAACAGATTAACAAGACCCAGTTTTTCACACAAAACTTTATATTGATAAACACCAATACTTTTTGTAAAGATATCAAAGAGTTGATCAAGAGTTTTTATCTTTATAGTTATAAAAATTCCAGCTAAATCTTTCTCTCTTAAGAAAAAAAAAGTCAATCTCAAAATGTTTAGCTCATTCATGAAACACTGAATTTGCAATCATAAGAATAGCAACATTACTATCACATGAAATGTTTCATAGGAATAGGACAAACGTATCATCAAGCATACTATGACATGAAATGTTAATATGAATGGGATAATTGACCTACATATCTTCAAGCAATTTTCTGATCCATATAAAGTTATACATATTGTCTTATATTTAGCCCCAGCTGAACACCTAGACATAGTACTTGGTTTATTTTACTTTTCCATGATATAAGACCGCCACCTAAATAAACATAATAACCCGTGGCACACCTTTGAATTGATAAACATTTACCCAGTTAGAATCAGAATAACCATTCATAACAAATCAAACTATTTTTTAAACATCAACCCTTCACCCTGGATTCTGTATTAAGTATCTCAACAATCTTAAAGCAATTTTAAAATGAGCCTGAAGAGGATTATGCATATATTGACTAAGATATTAAACTGTATAGGAAATATCAGGATGATTTAAAGTCAAGTATATAAATTTTCCAATCAAAGTTTGATAAACAGTAATATTCTCAAGCACAGAGTCATTAGCATCATTTTTGACCCATGATGCACACTAAATTTTGTTCCATAGACAAGCTCACAAGCAAGCATTCCAAACTCATTTAATAGTTCCAAACAATATTTTCATTGACTCAAACAAAGCATGTTATCAGTTTCAAGAATATCTATGCCTAAAAAGTATTTTAATACACATAGATCCTTAATTAGAAATTTTGATTTAGCATATGTTTCACCTTTTTAATTTCAGCTTCATAATTACCCCGTAACTACAATGTCATTAACATATACAAGTAACATCACAATCTTTGACTCATATCATTTCATAAAAAAACACATCATTCTTACTTTAAGAGAGCCCTATACATTTTAAAGTGGGGTTAGTTTTTCATTCTATTGTTTGGGAGCTTACTTGAACCCATACAAGGATTTACTAACTTACAAACATTACTACTATTATTTTTGGAACCAAACCTTTAGGAATAGTCATATAAACATCGTCATGTAAATCACCATACAAAACAAGCATTATTAACATCCATTTGAAACAATTTCCAACCAAACTACCCAAAAACAACAATTAAAGTTCTAACAACAGTCATTTTAACCACATGAGCAAATCTCTCATCAAAGTTTATACCCTCGTGTTGACTATAACCTTTCGTAACTAGTCTAGCCTTGTACCTTTCTATTTCTCCATATGATTTATAAAGTAATTTACACCTATAGCTCTTCTATCCTTAAGTAAATCAGTGAAAGTCCAAATTTGATTTCTATTTAAACCCCTAATTTCATTATTCATTGCATTTACCTAGTTAACATCTTTGCATGCTTCACTATAAGAACTTGGTTCAACACTTTCATCGAGTAAAGAAAGGAAACACATATTATTAAAAGACAAGATAGTAAAATTAACATATCTATTAATACCATATTTGACCATTCCTTCAACAACAAAATCACTAAATTTTTTTAGATAGAGAACCCACCCTTCCAGATTTACGAGAACTCCACAGAATTGTTGAATTCGAGCCCTCAGGGATGTCACATTGATATGAAAAATTCTTATCTGCATTTGGAACATCAATGGTTAGATTTTCATTATTCACTAAAATGTTTCTTCTATTTTCATTGAAAACTGTTGCAGGTTTATCACTACTTATGACAGTAGCGGGGTCAACGGAAGCATCTATTCTTATTCCACCATTAGAAGAGCTTAAGAGCCACATTTAGTTCAAGCTGAAGGAGCAGTATCTGAGTCGATATTATTATCACTAGAAGAAACATAGGCAAATTATTAAATCCAACCTGGATGATATTTCCATTGGTATCCTCCCCCTCATCATTAGACAAAACCTTTGTCTCAGATCTATTAGTATCAAAATAGTAGTTAAAAATTGATATGATTTAAGTCCTCAAATTTAGATGTAGATTGATTTTCTTTCAAAAGAAAACAATTCTTAAAAAAATTAACATCTTTAGAGAAAAACATAGAATTATTATCTAAAGATAGAAGTTTATACCCTTTTTTCAAAAGAATAACCAGTAAGGACACACTTGGAAGACCCACAAATTGAGTTGTTTGTCATCACAGATTGCTTAGAAGATCAAAGTAATAGATGATAGAACACTCTTACTCAACGATGAGAGAAAACCCTCATTCTTGTGTTAACACTAAATGCTCTAGGATGCGATAAATATGTCGGATACAAGAATAGCAAAGCTCGGCAACAACCATTGCACATCTTCCTTTGATAGCAGTAATCCTTGGAGAATAGAAAATAACACACAACACCATTATGCTTATAGACCTTGCAAAAATAAAAAAAATAATAAGAACTGAAATTAGATTATAAAATCAATAAGATTTAACAATTTTCTTATAATGATAGAAAACACAAAATGATCAAGAATATTCCATCAACCTACTATACTTTAATAAAATAGTAAATTACAAGTTTTGTCCTTTATATTTATTAAAATTATGAAATAGGTCCTTTAATTTTTAAACTTTCACTCTTTGTCATTTATTTAAAAATTTGATTTATTTTTTTCCTTTAACCAAATGTAACACCCGGATATTTTAAAAAAGATTGTAAATGAGAATAAAAAGAAGGAAATGTATTTTAACCCAAGTAGAGGGGTTAAAAATATCCAAAAGGATAAAAACTTTGAGAAGTTGGTGGATAAGGCAACATGGCCGCCCATGCCATGTTACTTTTCGCCTATCATTCGGATTTAGAGAGAGAAACCGCAGAGAACTCGTATTTGTAGAGAGAAAAAAGAGAATTCAAAGTTTTTGGTAAGAATTCTCAGTTTTATGATGTTTTAGAAGTTTCTAGTCTCGGTTATGTGCTTATAAATGTGATTGTGTGTTCGGGTCGTGCATATGTGTGTGTTTTAGGTGCTAGAACCGTCTGAAAAGCTCAAGAGAAGGGTATATGCTCAAAAAAACAACTAAGGTGAGGTCTAGACCCCGTAATTTACTTGTTTTAAACATTTTAGGGCTGAGAATGTATGCAAAACTATTTTTACAAGAGTTCATGTTGGACACCCGTATGTGTTTATTTGTGTATGATAATGTTTTATGGTTGTTATATGTTAGTTCTACTTAGAATAGTGTTATTAGGCCTGGAACATGTAAGGAAAACGATTGGGATTTGTAATATGTTAAGAAAGTGTTAAACAGGTTGTTCAACCGCCTAAACAATACCCCTAACCGTCTATAATTGCCTTGGAAAGTTTTGAGTAGGCCCAAACGGCTAAACAGGGCCCAACCGCCCAAACAGTACCCCTAACCGTCTAGAAAAGCCTTGGAAAATTCTAAATGCAAGCCCAACCGTCTGAACAGTAGCCCATGCGTCTAAGAATTTGACTCAGACGCCTAAGTATGGACCAACCGTCCGAATAGTGCTCATGCGTCTGGAATAGCCCAACCGTCTAAGTGATGAAACGTCCAAATAGTGCCCATGCGTCTGGGATGTTTCAAACGCCCAAGTATTGAACCGCCTAAATAGTGCCCATGCGTCTGAGCAGGCCCCATGCGCCTGCATAGTGCTCATACGTCTAGAAAACTTAGAGTATTTTCTGAAATTTTGAGCAGAACAGAATCATTAGAGTTTGACCCAGGTTTGACTTAGGGTTTTTAATTGTTATTATATTTGCATATTATGAGTTGTTCCTATAATCATAATAATTATTATCGTGTGACCTATGTGGTGTGCCTATGATCATAAATGCAAGTATTATCTTTAATATAGTTAAAGAGTAATAACAAAAGATAAGTGGAACTTAATTAAAAAGTTAACAAGTCTTGCAAGTATATAGGAGGTGCACGACCGTGTTGTCGTTAGCTCGACTGTTATGCGGGTTAGCTACCCCTTATGCTCACAGGGCCAATCAATTGAGATTGGCGGACCTTTGTAGCATGCCCTAGGAGACTGGGCCGGCCTTGTATACAGTAATTCAGACTATAGACTGTAGAGGGGCCCAGCACCAGTTTCTCCGCGCATATAGTTTAGGGTATTGCTCATTGGTCCATATAGACAGTGAAAGATAAAGTTAAAAAAGTACAAAATAAACGAGGTACATAGTAAAGAAAGAGAACATCACGTTGTTGTATAGTTAATGTGTGCTCACATATAAAGAGTAAGAGATTTATTTCTACGAAAAAGTATTTTCATATATATACATTACACAAGGTATTTTTAATACTTCTAAAACTAGAACTCACTCAGCAACGCTGATTTTATATATTTTCAGTTGGCAGGTAATTATTGCTGAGAATGGCATGAGGGTGAAGCTACTCGACAGGGAAAGTCTGACATCCATTCTGAAGTCATGATGTTGTCGTTTTGTAATGCAATTAAATGATCTTTTGTAACTTTAACATTGTTGTATTGCTTAACAACAGTATCTTTTTAAATAATAGAGAATTTTTTTTTGCTCACATAATTCCGCTGTATATTTAATGAAATATTTATCAAATTGTTTACGTGCGATGAATGACCAACTGTGAGGTGCCCGGAAACGGGGCTTTACACCAAACGTCCATCCATTTATTCGTTTAGGTCATAGAATTTTAATTTCAGACGAGGCCATAGTGGTAATTCCCCACCCTTAATTATTTTCATCATACATTAATTCTCATTTTCATGGTTTTGAAAACCGGACCGGACCGGCCGGTCCGACCGGTTGGACTGGGAGCCAGACTCCAATCCGGTCCGCTTCGGTGCTTAAAACCGTTTTAATGTTGAACCAATGGTCAGACCGATTGAACCGGTCGAACCGGTGGTCGGACTAGGAACCAGACCGGTTGAACCAGTTTTTTATATAATTATTTATTTTTTTTAATTTTTACATATATTATAAAAAATAATTATAATTTTATCTGGTTCTTATATACGGTCCGTTCAGTTGAACCGATCTAACCAGCGGACTAGTAAGGCGTCCGGTTCACTGTCCGGCCCGGTTTTAAAAACATTGCTCATTTTACCCAAAATGCATCATCAGATCTGTTTGTTACAAAAATGTGGTCAACCGTTGACAAAATGCAGCCAAATGTGCAGTCAGATCATAGTCACAGGATTTGCTCAACCCCTTGCGAATCGCGTACTAATTCGATCGAACCCATTCGCGGTACAAAATCATACCATTCGTAGTTGGTATATGATCCGGATCCATTAAATTGAGTGTTCCCGATTGAAATAATTTTCGAACTATATTAATCAAATTCGCGAATCCGATTGCATAATTCGGTGATTGGATGGCCTATGGTACGTGTTTTGGATTGCCTATGATACGCGATCCAGGTCCCAACAGTCATTTTCCCACTGATTTTTGAATGAATTGAATGTTAAATAGTCAATTTTGAATGAATTGAATGCTTGCCTTGCTATCTGAATTTTAACAGTTCTTTTCACATGAAATTATGAATGTTAACAGCCATTTTCCCACTCATTTTTCACACATAAACATGAATAGCTACTTTAGAGTATAAATATAAGCTTACAAAACCTTCTAGCATAAACAAAATTCTTCAATAGATTACCAATTTGCCAGTTCCTAACCAAAATAGTGAGTTTTTAGCCATGGCTTTTGGTAAGAGAGGGTCGAGCTCGAGACAAGAAAGTCAAGATTCTGGAGAGCATATTGTTGTAAGTGACAATGAAGTTTAAGAAAATGAGTTTATAAGTGCTGGAACATAAAGAATAAGGACAGATTCGACCCAAAGAATCTTTTGTTCATACCAAACCGAAGGATGATAAACCATTGATGCAAGAAGTGGACTTTGTAAGTGCTGGGAATAGCAAAAATGTAGGGGGTTCAAAAGTTTGGATTTGCAAGCACTACAAACAAGAGTTTACTAGCTCATATACATGTATTCATGTTCACTTTTTTGGTGCTCCTGTGAGGAAGAAAGCTAATATAAAACGTTATCCAGCTCTACTTCAAGATCATGAGAAATACGAAAGACTCTTGAAGAAAGTAAATGATGCAGAAATGGTAGGTGCTTTCCGGTCTTTATAAAATTCAGTTGTTAGTTCTTCAAAACATAAATCTTCTTCTTCTGCTAAAAAGCCAATTGAACAATGTTTGTTATCATGGAAAGATTTAAAGATTATGAGAGGGTTATGTGTGAATGGCATTCCATTCAATGTATTACGTAATCCACACTTTTTGGAGATGATTAGTACAGTCAATAAAGCACCGGTGGGTTACAAACCCCCGTCTAGCGAAAAAGCAAGAACCGTATTGCTAGACGAGTGTGTTAGAGACATTGAGAAAGACTTGACTCCTGTCTAGGACACATGGTATACACAAGGTGTTTCCATAATCTCTGATGGATGGTCAAACGTGAAGCACAAACCATTAATTAATGTTATTGAAGTGAACAACCGAGGAGCAATGTTTATGTATGCTAAGGATTTTTCTGGTTTGAAAAAATAGGGGTAGCAATAGCTAACTACTTGCTTACTGCTATTGAAACTTTAGGAACAAGCAATGTCCTTCAAGTAGTCACTGATAATGCAGCAAATTGCAAGGCAGATGGAAAGGAGATTGAAAAGGTACACAAACACATTTTTGGTCTCCTTGTTATGTTCACACCTTAAGTCTGGTCTTTAAAGATCTTGGAAAATAATTTTATAGGTTGATGAACACATATAGGACAGGGAAAGTGATTGTGAAGTACTTTCTTAATCATATTCAAGCGTTGTCAATTTTTAGAGATAATTTAAAGCCTGAGTTATTAAAAGTGGCAAAAACAAGATTTGCATCTCATTATATTTTATTGAAAAGACTAATGGATTGTAGAGAACCACTTGCTACAACCATTTCCTTAAATTCTTGGAGAGATTGGGTCAGACAAGGCGATGAAAACACAAGAATCACTGGTTCAATGGTTGTTGAAACAATTAGAAATGATGAGTTTTCGGAGGATGTTGAAAATATATTATCTATTACGAAACATATTTTCTTGATGATCAAGTTTTGTGACGGTGAAGGTTCAAAGATGGGAGAGATTTATGAAAAGATGGATAATATGTTAGGGGAAATTGATGACGTAATGTTGCAAAGTAAGTATCAATCTTATTGGCCTCAAGTAGAATCAATCGTGCTTGCTAGGTTGGAGAAGATGACGATACCTTTCATTGTTTAGACTTCGCTTTATCACCAAGATTTTATGACCCAAGGTACCTTCGTACGTTAGCACCAGGTGGGATTCCAAGGAAAGCTCCAAATCCCGACAAAGAAATGGTTGTCGGGGTTATGGAAGCTTTCAAAAGAATAGCCAAAAGTTCGGAAGAAGAGCAAATGTTGCAAGAGCAATTCACAACATTTCATATGAAGAAGGGACTTTATTTTATGGAAGCGGCTCAAGTGGATGCGGTCACGATGGATGCGATTGATTGGTGGTCCAGCTATGGATCAGAAACACCAGAGTTGGCTGAAGTTGCTAAAAAGGTTCTTTCACAGCCTATTAGCAGCTCATCGACAGAACGGAACCGGAGCACTTACTCCTATATACACAGTGTAAAGAGAAATCGTTTAAATTCCAAGCGAGCAGACAAATTAGTCTTTATACATTCCAACATCAGACTCCAGTCTCGTTTCTCTAGAAAATTACAACACCGGGCCAACCAAAAGTGGGATATGAATCCAGAAAATGATTACTTGGAAGGGCCTAGTACGAGGTATGAAGATATGCAATGGGAAAACCTAGAAGGAATAGAAATGATGAACCAAAACAAACAAACAAACAACAAACATACCCTGTGTCTCCCGCTGAAGAGCAGGGTCTGGGAGGGGTATATGGTGGCAAGTCTTTCCTCTATCTAGAAAGATAGAGAGACCGCTTCCGAAGAGACCCCCGACTCGTTAACACATGCAATAACAATAACAATCATAATACAACGCATATACAAAGCATATAACAAAGCATATAACAAAGCATATAACAAAGCATATAACAAAGCATATAACAAAGCATAACAAAGCATATAACAAAGCATAACAACGGCAATAACCATCATAATACGAAGCATATAACACAATGATATATATCACAAGAAGAATTAGATAATGCGCATGTAACACCCAAAAAGGATAGATGAGGAAAACTACACCTAACGTGTGGGGTACGGCCATATGTCACCGTATACCCTTCCCACCCACAAAACCCACTAAAAGTCCTTAATTTTAATTCTACGCCTCCACTCACTTCTATCCTCGATCATGTTCTCAGAGAGATGCAAGTCCATCATATCTCTCCTAATAACCTCGTCCCAAGTCAACCTAGGTCTACCTCTGCTCCTCCTACCCTCTAAGCTGATTCTCTACTGCTCGGACTGGTGCTGCCATCGTTCTCCTCTTCACGTGCCCAAACCATCTTAATCTTCCCTCTCTTATTTTTTCTGTGATACACGCCACCTCTAGCCTCTGACGAAAGACGTCGTTTCTTATCCGATCCAATCTTGTGTGTCCACACATCCACCTCAGCATTCGCATTTCTGCGACCTCTATTTGTCTCTCGTGCGATTTCTTTATGGCCCAACAGTCTGTGCCGTATAACATAGCTGGACTGTTGGATCATGATAAGGCTGGTGCAACCAAATTCACTTCATAGTCATCTTTTGGTACTACATTCAAAGGCTTCCGAAGCTGAGCAAGAGATCTTCCGAAAGTCTGAAGAACAGCTGAAGATATCTACTGAAGGCAAAAGCTGAAGTCAACTGCTGAAGACAACAGCTGAAGCCAACAGCTGAAGATAATCTTCCGAAGACAAAGTCTGATGAAAGAGCTGAAGACAAAGTCTGAAAGCTTCCGAAGACAAAGTCTGATGAAAGAGCTGAAGACAAAGTCTGAGCTTCCGAAGACAAAGTCTGCTTCCGAAGACAAAGAAGACTCCAAGCCTCGAAAGAAGCAGTCTTCCGAAGTATAAGTGCCTTCGGAAGAAGTTATTCTTCCGAAGCACTTTATCCTTCGGAAGACATTGCTATGTCCAGCAGATAAAAGTATGGTCCCTGACAGTCCGCTGCAGACCTCTGATACAGCATGGCATCTTCCTAAAGAGCCATGTTGTTGACCATACTTTATTCTACTGTTCACCTTTTTATGTTAGTACATGTTACCAACTTTAGTTGGTGACAAAAGGTAAGTCAGGGACATGTCCTGACTACCAACTTTTACACAAAATGTCTGAAAGACCTCACCTAGAGTCTTGTAGTATAGATGTAAGGTTAGAGGTGTCCAGCTGGTATCAAAGTATATCCGGCTGTAGGTAGTATTATATATATCTTCTCCCTGTAACTCTTTAAGCAAGTGATTTTGAGTCCAAGTGTCTTGTAATCCTTTGAGTTGAGAAGCAATATATAAAAGTACCTTGAAAAATTTACCTGCTGTTAAATTTTCTTACTGCTTGTTACTTGTTATATTGTGATCAACTCTTCATAGACTGCTTGCCGAGTGTTGATTCACAGTGAGTTGAGAGAAAAAAAAACCACCCGAAATCCGATCCTGCAATTGGTATCAGAGCTCCAGGCTCTTGATTGTGAGATCTTACCATCCTAATCAACCTGTTTTTCACTCCTCACCACAATCCACTCACTCAAATGGCTGCTCTCTCCAAGGCTGATATAGAAACTGGTACCTTGACCAAGTCCCCTATGATCACCCCTGAAGACTTTGACACATGGTGTATCAGGATGGAAGGCTTCATCAAGTGTCAAGACTCAAGGATGTGGGACTCCATTGTCAATGGTCCCTTCATACCAAGCACTACATCTGCCACTGGTAATCGCATCATTCCAAAAGATGTTGATGATTACTCAGAGGAAGATAGGAAGAGAATAGAGATAGATCAAAGGGCTATGACTTGTCTCCAAACTGCTCTCCCCAACTCCATCTACAGACGCTTCAAGAAGTGCAAGACTGCTAAAGATTTATGGGAAGCTTTGAAGCTGATGTATGAGGGATCCAAGGAAACTCAAGAGAACAAGAAAGATCTCTTGAAGCAGCAGTTTGAGAACTTTACCTTCAAGGCTGGTGAGACCTTGACTCAACAATACTTCAGGTATGTTGAGCTAGTAGATACTCTGGCAGATATTGGAGTAGCTCTTGAGAACAGAGACATAGTTAGGAAGTTCATGTCCTCTCTTCCTAAGCTATGGACTCACTACTGTGTTGTCATCAAGAGAACTTTGGACCTTAAGACTCTTTCTCTCACAGAGTTGTATGGTATCCTAAGTGCATTTCAGATGGAGATGAACATGCAGAACTCCTCTGACCACTCCAATAACCAACAGAGTTCAGCCCTTCATGTGGTTGAAAGGGAAAGCATGGAACCACAACATCAGTTGCTATGCTACCCTGACAACTCATATACTGGACCCTTCATCACTCTACCTGAGACTCCAAAGTCTCAAAAGGTTCAACACAACTCCTTTCAGGATAGTTGTGCCTTTGTCTCTGGAAGTGGACACTCTGGTGATTTTCAATACTGCTTTGTTGATCTTGAGTGCTTCAATCCAGATGATGTGGAGTACATGGACATTGTCCAGCAGATGGCTCTTTTAACTTACAGAGCGAAGAAGTTTTTCAAGAGAACTGGAAGGCAATTCCCTCAAAACCCAGTCAACAGCAAGTTTGGGTTTGATAAGAGCAAAGCAAGGTGCTACAACTGCAACTAACTTGGTCACTTTGCTAGGGAATGCAAGGCTCCCAAGAACAACCCGGGAACCCCACAGGCCTCCACACATCCACTGCTCCCAAGCATGAAGAAAAGTCAACTGAAATAGCTGCTGTTGCTCAGGAAGTTGACTGGAGCTTCATGGTACAGGATGTGACTCCCGCTCAAGCACTCATGGCCGGAACAGATGATGATCAGGTATATGAACATCTTTGTACTGCTGCCTGTATTGCTAAAGTTAAATTGTATAAGGATTACATTTGGAATTCAGATCTGAGGTTGAGTCTTTAAATGTGCTAAAATCTGACTTTAAAAGAGCTGAATCTGACTATCAAAGGAAAATTGATGAGTTAGAGAAAACTGTGTCTCTTTTGAAACATGAAAAGACTAACTACAAGACTCAAATCAAAGATCTGATCTCCAAACTTTCTGAAGTTCAAGCCCAGTTAGTCACAGCTGAGGCTCAGGCCAGGAAGCAAGCTATTGCTGAGCAAAGCTTCCAACTATTCTTGCATCAACCTCTCATTCCAAAATGTTTTATCAAAACAAAGAAGGGTTGGGAACCAGTGAAATAGCTCCACCACACTCTTATGAGTCTATCAGACTACCTAGATGTGGTACTGAAGAGCAAGAGGTTCCAACTGCTGACCCTTCTCCATTGGAACTAGAGGGTGAAGCAAAAATAGTGGCCTCCACAGGGGAGAAACAGGAGGATACACCCATCTCCACTTGTGATGACCAAATCCTGACCACCAAGGTAAGAAGAAGCAGAGCTAAAGCTGCTAGAAGGACTGCTAAGAAGGTTGCAAAGTCCAAGCTTAAGTTTGACCCTAAGCAAAAGGGTGTCTTCATTTCTGCCGGATTTCAAGTGGTAGGTACTCCTGATTCAGGAAAGGAGTGTAGTACCAGCACTCCTGTCCTACTGAAGGATCAAAAGTTAAAAGGGAAAGTTGCTGATGAAGAGAAGAAACCCAAGAAACAGCAACCTGCAAGTTCCCAGAAGACTAACATTGCATGCATAATGTGTGGTCTGCACAACCACATGGCTAAAGATTGTTACTACAATCCAGCAAGCACACATTATGCAAATAATGTTAGAAAAGAAGTAGTCAGAGAAGGCTTCTCAGTTGGACCACTTCAAAAGGTCCAAATGAGGCAAAAGGGAAAGTTGGTCTCGGAAGCCAAGTTGCTTTCGGAAGAAACTGCTTCTTCCGAAGGGAAAATGGCTTCGGAAGCCAAACCTTCTAAGGTTCGAAAGAACAAGAAGGCTCCCTTGAAACCATCTCAGAAGAAGACTACTTCGGAAGAAAAGGTGGTGAAGGCTTCTTCCGAAAAGAGAGAAGCTTCGGAAGAAGACCATGCTGTAAAAGCTTCAACAAGCTCATCCTCAAAGATCAACCAAAGGATGGATTGGAAGATCAAGGAAGATGCTGCAGCCAAACCTCTTCTTCAACAATGACCTCTATTGAACCCCATTGCATATCTTTTGGTTCAATTATGTCACTATCTTTGGAAGAGCCCGAGACCTGCAAGGCTTGGGCTTCCAAACAAAACTAACCATCTCATCTTATGTGCAGGGACATCCATTTGACAAGAACAACAATATCTGGATTGTAGATAGTGGATGCTCCAGGCACATGACAGGGAACAGATCTCTCCTTCAACAATTCCAGAACTTTGATGGAGGGCCTGTCCAATTTGGAGGTGAGGCCGGAGGATATATTTCTGGCAGAGGAAGTATATCCAATGGCAGAATAAACATTGACAAAGTTCACTTTGTCAAACAGCTTGAACACAATCTGTTAAGTGTTTCTCAATTCTGTGATCAGAAGCATCAGATGCTTTTCACAGAACATGAGTGCATTATCCTCAAACCAGGGATGACAATTCCTCCGGAATTGGTGCTTCTCAGATCTCCCAGGAAAGGGGATATGTACAAGCTGGATATGAACAATGCTTCTCCTATGGGTGAAGTATCATGCTTTCTTTCCAAAGCTGATAGTGATGAGTCAACACTATGGCATAAACGCATGTGTCATGTGAATTTTAAAACAATGAATAAATTGTCTAAAAATAACTTGGTACATGGTTTGCCTAAAAAGGAATTTTTCTGCAAAGATGACTGTGTTGCATGCCTGAAAGGGAAACAACACAGATCATCTCATAAATCCAAATGTGTTAACTCTATCACTACTCCATTACACTTATTGCACATGGATCTTTTGGTCCCACAAGTATCATGAGCATTGGAAGGAAATCATACTGCCTTGTGATCGTTGATGATTTTACAAGATTTACATGGGTATTCTTTTTAAGAAGTAAAGATGAAACTGCTGAAACTTTAAAATCTTTTATTCTTAAAATAGAAAATCAAATTGATCACAAGGTTAAGATTATTAGAAGTGATCAAGGGACTGAGTTTAAGAACTTCGTTCTTGACTCATTCTGTGACTCAAAAGGGATTGCCAGACAATATAGTGCTCCCAGAACTCCTCAACAAAATGGTGTTGCTGAGAGGAGGAACAGGACACTTATTGAGGCTGCTCGGACCATGTTAGCTGATTCAAAGCTGCCTCTAACATTCTGGGCAGAGGCAGTCAGCACTGCATGCTATGTGCAGAACAGGGTTCTTGTAGCTAAGCCCCATGGAAAAACCCCTTATGAGTTATGGAACAAGAGGCCACCGTTCATTGGCTTTCTAAGGTCATTTGGCTGCAGGTGTACCATACTTAACACAAAGGACAACTTGGCAAAGTTTGCTGAGAAGTCGGATGATGCTATCTTTATTGGATACTCTTCTAGCTCCAAAGCTTATAGAGTATACAATATTAAGAATCAACAATTTGAGGAGTCATCCAACATAGTTGTTAATGAGCACACTCCTTGTGTTAGGGGGAATGGACCTAAGTATATCTTTGATTTAGAATTGTTTCCAAACTATTCTAAACCATCTTGTGAGAATGTTTCAGCTGGAACAGGTGCTCAAAGTGATGCTGATGCTGATGCAGGTCAACTATATGAGCTTCCCAGACCTATTCCAAATTCTCCAAGAGCTGAAGGGCAACAAGCTTCAACTATTCACAGATCTGACAGTGTAACTATCTCCAGAAATAGTGAAGCTTCAACAAGTGAATCACTTGATCAACCTCAAAGTTCCTCAGGTGATCCACTACAACACCAGGTTGAGGGAAGTGGTATTCTGAAGGAACAGGCAACTGTTAATACTACTTCACAACCAACCGTTGATGATGTTTCTCAATCATTCAATCAGTCCTCATTGAATGACTCTGAAACAGCAGTTGGACAGAGTGATCCAGTTCCTGATCAGAATATGTCTAACCTAGACTTATCTCTGCAATTGGAAGTGATTCCTCGTCTTAGGATTCACAACACTCATCCAACTGAGAACATCATAGGAAATGTCTCTGAGGGTGTGAGAACAAGAGGACAAACTCATCATGGGAATGTCTGCTTGTACTCATGCTTCCTGTCTCAGATGGAACCAAAGAAGGTAGAAGATGCCTTAAAGGATAGTAGTTGGGTTGAATCGATGCAGGAGGAGCTGCTTCAATTCAAAAGACAAAAGGTCTGGAATCTATGCCCACTACCATCTGGTCAAGTACCCATAGGCACTAAATGGGTATTCAGGAACAAGAAAGATGATAGAGGCTTGATTATCAAGAACAAGGCAAGCTAGTAGTTCAAGGATACACCCAGGAGGAAGGAATGATTATACTGATGTCTTTGCACCTGTTGCAAGACTTGAGGCAGTTAGGATCTTCCTTGCTTATGCTGCATCCAAGAACTTCACAGTCTACCAACTTGATGTCAAGTGTGCTTTTCTATATGGGGATATAGATAGGGAAATCTATGTGTGTCAACCTCCAGGATTTGAAGACCCACAGCACCCCAACTATGTGTGCAAGCTGGACAAAGCTCTATATGGGCTGCACCAAGCACCTAGGCTGTGGTATGAGACCTTGTCTCAGTTTCTCCTGAAGAATGGATACACTAGAGGTACCATTGACAAGACTCTTTTCATCAGAAAGAGTGGAGAAGACATTTTGCTTGTACAAGTCTATGTTGATGACATCATATTTGGTTCTTCAAATGACCAAATGTGCAAAGACTTTGAAAGCATTATGAAGCAGAAGTTTGAGATGAGTTCCATGGGAAAAATGGACTTTTTCCTAGGAATCCAGGTGAAACAGATGAAGGAAGGGTTCTTCATAAGTCAATCTAAGTATGTCTCAGACATCTTAGAAAGATTTGAAATGAAGGACTGTAAACCAGCCAAGACACCCATACCCAGAAACCATAATCTTTGCCCTGACCTTGAGGGGGAGGATACTGATCAACATCAGTATAGAGCAATTATTGGTTCTCTGATGTATCTCACTGCAAGTAGACCAGATATCATGTTTGCCACATGCATTTGTGCAAGATATCAGGCTGCTCCAAAGGTGTCTCACCTAGCTGCTGCAAAGAGAATCCTCAGATACCTCAAAGGAGCACCTAAACTAGGTCTCTGGTATCCAAGAAATAGTGATTTCAATCTCTATGGATACTCTGACAGTGACTATGGTGGCTGCAACATTGACAAGAAATCAACATCAGGAGGATGTCAATTTCTTGGTGGAAGGATTATCTCATGGCAATGCAAGAAACAATCCTGTGTCTCTACATCAACTGCTGAAGCTGAATACATTGCTGCTGCTAGCTGCTGTGCTCAACTGCTATGGATTCAAAATCAGATGTTAGACTATGGATTCAACTTCATGACTACTCCTATCCATATTGACAACAACAGTGCTATCTCCATTACTGAGAATCCGGTGAAGCACTCCAAGACAAAACACATTGATATCAGGTATCATTTCATTAGAGATATTCATGAGAAACAGCTGATAAAGTTAATCAAAGTTGACTCAAATGAACAATATGCTGATTTGTTCACAAAGGCATTTGATGAACAAAGATTTAAGTATCTCATATCAGCAATTGGGATGATAAACATTGAATAACTACCTCTTTTGAAGACCTTTTTAAATGAGTAATGTCTTGTGTCAATACAATTTAAGCCCTGTTACAAAAGATCTTTAAACTATTCCAAGTGTAAATTCCTTCCGAAGAGGAACTAACTCTCGGAAGATATTCTTGAATATCTTCCGAAGCTAAATTCCTCAATGGAAATTTTCTTCTCGGAAGAGTTTTGGTCTCGGAAGAAGCGATTGATTTTATATCAGATCTACTTCCGAAACTTATACAACTCTCCATTCGGAAAGACAGCTTTACCTTCGGAAGCAATGCCTTGCTTCGGAAGCTAAAGTGCCTTCAAAGGACAATTTTACCTTCGGAAGCAATATCATGCTTCGGAAGAGAAATTGCCCTCGGAAGAAAATACCTTCGAAATGTTTTACCCTCGGAAGTAAAGGTTTTTTATATGTAACGGATATCTTTTGGGCCCCACTCTGTAAAAAGTAAAGATTTTGTTGATATTGTCAGATTATTTAAAATTATCCTTGCCGCCAACATCATTTCTCCGCCGTAAACCACCATACCACCCACAGTAACCCCAAAACAGTTACCCTATTACCACCACCATACCACTATTCACCCCTTTTTAAATAATCTTGACTTATCAATTTCATCTTCTTTTACCACTTTACAGCCCAAATTGTTCCCTTCACTGTCAAACCATAAATCTCACTCAAAATTTCAAGCTTACCTTTCTCCAATGGCGCTAAACCCTCAGCACAACCAAGTCGCATTACTTGACTCGTCAAGGGATGCTGACTTCACCCAAATCATCACCTTTCTCACCGAATCCACCTACCTCACTGCACTCACAGTTAACCCAACCGTATACTCCAACCATATGTCAGAATTTTGGAGCAACGGAGAAACTACAGTGCTGAACGGGGTTCGAGTCCTGAGAACCAGAGTTTGTGGCCAAGAGTTGGTCATCAGTGAACAGATCATCAGGGAGCATCTCGAGCTTCACGATGATGGGGCTCCTACTGAGTTCCCCAAGGAAGACTTGGAAGGCACCTATATCCTCATGGGATATGGAGGCGATGTCAGCAGGTATACAGTATACAAGTTCAACTTCTCTTACCATTGGAAGTTCCTGCTGCACATTGTTTTGCACTGCCTCTCCAACAAATCAGGGGGTTGGGATCAAATCCCATATGAACTAGGATGCCTAGTTCATGGGTTGGTGAGAGGCCTCAGATTCAACTACTCACGATTCGTGTTGAACAACCTAATCGCCAATCTTAGCAGGGATACATTCTTCATGTATCCCCGATTCTTCAACATATAATCAATTGTGAGATGGAACCAAGCAAGCTTGTCTGCGCAGCTGCTCTTCTGTTCAACACATGAGGCCTACCATCTTCAAGACACTGAAGAAGATGTCCACCAACTTCACTGGACGGTACACTCCATTACCTCCAGAGATGACTGAGCGCATAGCTCCTGGTGACATCCCTGTTCTCCCCACAGGTGATGAACCCACACCAGCAACATCCACCACAATACCAAAAGCCTCTTTACCCATCAAATCCACATATCAGAGACGCCCCAAACGAACCCTTGTTCAATCTACTCTGATTGAACAAGCTCCTTCTGTTCACACCCAAAGGACTAGAGTGGAATCATGGGCTCCCACTCAGTCCGAGGTCACACCATCCTTCACAATTGACCTCAATGTGGGTTTTGAGTCTCCTCAGTCTCAAACCCCTGAGCCCGAACCCCAAGCCTTTAGCCCACAGGGTGAGTCTCTACACTCCCCTGTGCAGCCTTCTAGGGACAGCCCCACCATAGGCTCAATGCCTGTAGACATTGATCAAGGTCCCGGGTCAGTAGGACTAACCACCCTCTCTTTCACTGACCTTTTACTCCGAACTGATGAAGAGATTACATCTCTCGATGGCCATGAAGTTGATCTACAACACCCACTGAGAGATCAACAGAGCCAAGAGGGATCCCTTGTCTCTAGCCCCCATCAGAAGCCCGCTACTGAGGTGAGTCCCACTGATGTGGAGGGGACTCATGTAGACTCAGCTGCCACTACTCAGAGTCTCTCATTGAGCTCTCAGGACAGTGGTAACATCATTAGGACTGAGTCTACGGCAACTTTGCCCATTGACATCACTGAAAGAGATGACTCTGAGCAAAGGAAACCAGGGTGCCAAGAAACCACATCTGGTGGTGAGAGTGAGCATACTAGGTATGTTATCTCATCTCCCCGTGATTCTTCCTATGAAGATGAGGGAAGTATGCAACTAACACTTCAGTACTTGCTTTCTAAGGTCTCCAACCTGGAATCACAGGTGAAGATCTTAGAATCAAGGACTGCCACTCAGCAACTTGAGATTAACTCTCTCAAGGCTAAACTAGCTGAGAAATAGACGGAGAGGTCTGTTAGGCATGTACCAATCCAGTCTCAATGACTTCTTCCTCTAGCTCATCTAGCTCTCAAGATGATGCTACCAAAAAGGGGGAGAAAGTTCAGAGACAAACACCTATGGAACACAGACCCAACTCATTTCCACCCAACAAATCATTACACTACCTGAGTCATCTCAATCCTTTCTGGAGATTGACTCAAGGATGCTTCAAGATCTCTACAGACTGTTCACACAGTTTGTATTAGATCATCCCTAGAACAGCCCAGCCCCGACACCACACTTGCATACTTTGGGGCTGAGGAGCTTCAAAGACTGACTGCACCTTCTACCACTGTGGAGGAAGTTGGTCAACCTAAGGTCTTCATGGAACCTGAGATTAGCTTCGAAGGGGAAATGGGGACTGATGGCCCAGCAACTGAAACAGATGGGACAGAATCTGTAGCAGTCTCATCTTCTGAAGCTCTAGCTGAGGCTTCCGAAGCTTACATGGAAGCCTCGGAAGAACAAGACAAGTCTTCCGAGGCCGAAATAGAAGCTGCGGAAGGCTTATTTCAGATGTCCGAGGAACTGACCATCACAGATGTCATTGCTGAAATTGCATCTGAGGTGAGCAGGGAGGACATTTCTGAAATACCTCCAACCCAAGCACCAGCTGAACTTCTCTCTCAATCACAGCCCTCCATCCAAGAACCACCACAGTCAAGCACAATCAAAGACAAAGGCAAAAGAAAATTGACTGCGGAAGAGCTTCAGGAGGAGGAGAAGATTGAGAAGGCCAAAAAGAAAGGTCGGTTTCCTACTGAGAAGCTGTTAGCTGCTAGTTCTAAGGCAGCTGCAGCCAATCAGGAAGAAATCAACCAGAGGAGAAGAACAGCACTATTGACCAGCTCATCAATCTAGGAGCTGCCAATGAGGAAATACTCCTGCTACCATTAGAGGAGTTGGTGACTTTGGAAAGGTCAACCAGGCTACAACAAGAAAGGGAAACCAGGTTGGCCTTGGAGAGGGAAGAACAAGAGCAGGGAGGCAGCCCTGAGGCTGAGAGAGGCTAGGATCAAGTTCCTCCTCTCAAGAGGCTTCAGTCTTCCTGAACTGTCTCCACATGATGATGATATGATCCTGCTGCTCCACAACAAAGAGCAGGATCAAATGGAGAAGGAAAGGAAGAAGGCTGCTAGGGAGAAGCTGAAGGTGAAGAGGAAGAGGGAGGAAGAGAAGGAGGTCACTGCTGCCAAGAAGTCAACTGACAAAGCTGGATGAAGGACTACCTCCGGGCTCATGGCTTCTCTGGTAGGCAGGTGGGACCTATGTCCGAAAGGACACTCCAGCGGATAGTCAGTGAAATAAAGGCTGACATCCGTTTGGGGAAAAGGAAGGAGATGTACAGGAGGATGAAGGGAATGGTTTTCACCCCAGCCACTCAACCACAGCCACAACCCACACCAGAACCAACCCCTTTTCCCATCAAACCTGAACCCACTGACGAAACCTTCACCCCTCAACCCACAACTATACCCAAACCTACCACATCACCTCAACCACCCAAACTACCCATCCTAAAACCCAAGACTCAACCCAAAACCACTAAACCTAAGCCTACCCAACAACAGCCAAGATCATCCCTCAGCCTCCTAAACATCTCTCCTTTGAGGAGATTAAGGAGTTCAAGACAAGGCTCATCAATTGCACTACTTTGAGCAGCATCTCCTGTGAGGGAGAAGGTATCAACATCACCTATGTTGATAACTCTTCAAGCTCCCTCACCCTAGGCCAATTTCTTGAATTGCCTAGAGACACCTTGGGCCAGGCTGCAAGACTTCTTGGTCTCAACTCCGATACCCTCAATGCTGAGGAGAAGAGGCTAAGAAGAAGACTGGTGACTCTGCTGGATACCAGGAAAGAGGACAGGATTTCTGGTCAATCTCCTGGACCTAGAAATGCAATAATCCAGTGGAGGTTCGATGAACCTTCTCACAACTTTGTTGTGGAAAGGGAGAATGGTGAAACCAACAGGCTTAATGCCACTTCTCTACTGCATCTCAGCAGATTTGATCTTGCTGAGCTTGCAGAGAAGCCATTCTCCAATCCCTCCAACTCTAAGACTGCTGCACACATCAGAAATCACATCAGCGGTCTCCACTTGGCTGAACGAAGTAGAAGAGCCAAGATTGAAGAAGAGTTGAAGCTGAAAAGAGTGGAAGACAAGGAAAGATCAACCACCAAAGGCACAGCCTTTCTACAGATGGTGGAAGGTCCCGAATTGGAACCAATAGTTCGATGGGAATATGACTATACTTCCCATCAACTAACTCTTTTCAGAAGGCCACAACAGAGGGTACACATAATCCAAGGTGACAGAGTAAAGGTTCTGTCCACCAAAGATTTGTACAAGATTCTCAGCATCACAGCAGGAAAGAATGAAGACACTGATAAACACCTGCTTTCCTTGATGCTGAGAGCTTTGAGAAGAAGAGAGAAGTGAAGTTTTGGTAGCATCAGCCTAGGGGGAGTTTGTTGGATCATGATAAGGCTGGTGCAACCAAATTCACTTCATAGTCATCTTTTGGTACTACATTCAAAGGCTTCCGAAGCTGAGCAAGAGATCTTCCGAAAGTCTGAAGAACAGCTGAAGATATCTACTGAAGGCAAAAGCTGAAGTCAACTGCTGAAGACAACAGCTGAAGCCAACAGCTGAAGACAATCTTCCGAAGACAAAGTCTGATGAAAGAGCTGAAGACAAAGTCTGAAAGCTTCCGAAGACAAAGTCTGATGAAAGAGCTGAAGACAAAGTCTGAGCTTCCGAAGACAAAGTCTGCTTCCGAAGACAAAGAAGACTCCAAGCCTCGGAAGAAGCAGTCTTCCGAAGTATAAGTGCCTTCGGAAGAAGTTATTCTTCCGAAGCACTTTATCCTTCGGAAGACATTGCTATGTCCAGCAGATAAAAGTATGGTCCCTGACAGTCCGCTGCAGACCTCTGATACAGCATGGCATCTTCCTAAAGAGCCATGTTGTTGACCATACTTTATTCTACTGTTCACCTTTTTATGTTAGTACATGTTACCAACTTTAGTTGGTGACAAAGGTAAGTCAGGGACATGTCCTGACTACCAACTTTCAGACAAAATGTCTGAAAGACCTCACCTAGAGTCTTGTAGTATAGATGTAAGGTTAGAGGTGTCCAGCTGGTATCAAAGTATATCCGGCTGTAGGTAGTATTATATATATCTTCTCCCTGTAACTCTTTAAGCAAGTGATTTTGAGTCCAAGTGTCTTGTAATCCTTTGAGTTGAGAAGCAATATATAAAAGTACCTTGAAAAATTTACCTGCTGTTAAATTTTCTTACTGCTTGTTACTTGTTATATTGTGATCAACTCTTCATAGACTGCTTGCCGAGTGTTGATTCACAGTGAGTTGAGAGAAAAAAAACCACCCGAAATCCGATCCTGCATGGACGTACTGCCACTCTGTAGAATTTTCCCTTTAGTTTTGCCGGGAACCTCTTATCACACAAAATCCCTGATGCTGCTCTCCACTTGCACCATCTTGATTGTATACGATGTGCTACATCGCTGTGTATCTCTCCATCTTCCTGTACGTACGAGCCAAGGTATTTGAACCTAGACGTCCGGGGGACCGCCATGCCTTGGATACTGATTTGGGTGTCCTCTTCGGCCTCACCACTAAAGTTACAATGCATGTATTCTGTCTTAGCGCGACTTATCCTTAAGCCCCTGCGTTCTATTGCTGCTCTCCACTGTTCCAATCTCTCGTTAAGCACCGTCCTAGATTCTGATATTAAGACAATATCATCCGCAAACAGCATACACCATGGGACTGGCTGTTGTATAGACTTGGTCATCTCGTCCAGCACCACTGTGAAGAGGAATGGGCTCAATGCCGATCCTTAGTGGAGTCCTACTTCCACCGGGAAGTAGTCTGTGTCTCCGACAGGTGCTTGTACACATGTTTTTGCCCCGTCATACATATCCTTTATTATTTTGATATACCTTTCTGGTACCTTTCTAAGTTGTAGACTTTCCCAGATGAGTTTCCGCGGCACACTGTCATATGCTTTTTCTAGGTCAATGAATACCATATGCAGGTCTCTTTTCTTTTCTCTATATTTCTCCATTATCCTCCTTATGACGTGTATAGCTTCTGTTGTAGAGCGGCCTGGCATAAATCCAAATTGGTTTACCGCTATCTGAGTTTCTCGTCTAATTCTCGTGTCAACAATTCTTTCCCATAGCTTCATCGTGTGACTCATAGCTTTATTCCCCTGTAATTTGCGCAACATTGGACATCTCCTTTTTTCTTATATATGGGGACTATGACACTGCTTCTCCACTGCTCTGGCATCTTTCCTGTCTTAAAGATAGTGTTGAATAAGTCCGTTAGCCATTGTAGGCCCTCATCTCCTAGGCACTTCCACACTTCAATCGGGATGTTGTCTGGCCCCACCGCCTTAGCCCTTCCCATTTTCTTCAAAGCTCTCTTAACTTCATCGACTGTGATGCTTCTACAATACACTTGTTTTTGTTGCGTCGTTTGAGTTGTTTCGTCGATCTCCGTTTGTTGATTACGGTTCGTTATGTTGAAAAGGTTATCGAAGTAAGTGTTCCATCTCCCTTGATGTCTTTCTCCCTCACCAAGACCTTTCCATCCGCGTCCTTTATAAACTTCACCGATCTCAAGTCCTGTCTACTACGTTCCCTTGCCTTGGCAATCTTAAACATGTCATGTTCACCCTCTTTCGTCTCTAATCGCTTATACATCCTCTCGTATGTTGTGTTCTTTGCCTCTGACACAGACTTTTTCGCCTCTCGTTTTGCCTCTTTGTATTTATCTTATAGCTCTGTTCGTTCTTCCTCATTATTACAGCGTAAAAGCTCTCTAAAACTTTGTTGTTTAATTCTTATCTTCTCCTGTACATCTTCGTTCCACCACCAGGATTCCTTGTGACCGATTTTCCTATTTGTTGTAGTCCCAAGCGTTTCTTTAGCTGCTTGAATGACTCTAGTTGCCATAGCCTCCCGCTTTTGGTTTGCGTCTTCCTGTGGCTCACTCGGGTTCATTGGTATGATTTTATCTCTAAAGATGGTAATCTTTTCGTCTTTGAGTTGTCCCCATCTGATCGTAGGTCTACTTCTCTTAGTTGGTTGGACACTTGCTCTCTTGAGTCGTATATCTGCCACCAACATGTGATGTTGAGTGACTACTGTCTGTCCCGGTATTGTCTTGCAGTCCTTCCACGAGCTACGATCTTCTCTCCTCATCAGCAAATAATCTATCTGTGTGTGTCTCCCGCCGCTGCTAAACGTAATTAGATGCGATTCTCTTTTCTTGAAAAACGAATTTATGATGCCTAGTTCATGCGCTAATGCAAAGTCAAGAAGCTCCCTACCGACGTCATTCCTCAGACCATACCCAAAACCTCCATGTACCAACGGGAAATGATCGTTGTCCTTACCGATATGCCCATTAAAATCTCCTCCTATGAATATTTTTCTTCTCGGGGTATGTCTCCCATAACGTGATCTAAACTCTCCCAGAACTTCTTTCTTTCTGTATCCCCTAGTCCAACTTGCGGTGTATACGCACTAACTACAGCCACTACCTCGTCTCCTATTACTATCCTTAACAACATCAGTCTATCATCGATTCTTCTAACCTCCACTACATTATCCTGAAGTTCTTTAGCTACTAAAAAACCTACTCCATTTTTTGTTCCATCTGACCCTGAGTACCATAGTTTATACCCATTACACTCCTTTGCCCTCCCACCTCGCCATCTAGTCTCCTGGAGACACGCTATCTGAACCTTACGACTCCTTAACACATCTATTATCTCTAATAACTTACCAGTAAGTGTTCCTACATTCCACGATGCCACTCGTAATTTATAACCCTTATTCCCTGTAGTTGCATCTCTCGTCACCGTACATGATCTCGGGACAACATAATGTCTCCTGTTATCTATTATACCTCACTTACCCAACGTGACAAGAAACACCTTAAAAAGAGGATGCCACACTAATAAAGCATAAACAGAAGCAGTCGAACACAATTACCACCAGCAACAGAAATATATCAAATCCTAAGACAATGTGACTGGCACAATCAAATCCCTATTTAAAAGTAGAGTGCTGGTACCCCTAACCCAGCCAATCAGTCCAATCTAAACTATTTAAAATCAGAACAAGTAGCTAATTAAAATCAGGAGCAGAGAATATGAACTAACAATCAGACTAGAAGCAAGGATATAAACTAACAATCAGACTAGTAGCAGAGATATAACCTAACAATCAGAACAATCATCCAAATGACAAAATATAAATAGATCACCCAAATTAAACGAACAAGTAGCTATTTAAGAACAAAATATAAATAGATCACCCAAATTAAGAACACAATTAGATGGCCACAAATAGAGACAGGGGATGGCTCTCCCTGTTAAAACAGTGCTGGTCCTCCTAACCCAGCCCAAACAATGCCTACAACAAGAGAATATTCGTGATGCAGAATAATAAAAAACAGGACAGGAAGAAGAATGATGGAACGAACTCACCCAGGGGTACCCAAGTTAGGGTATTCCAATCCTTTAGCAAAACAACCAGAACCAACTAGCACCACCCAATTTGGTACTTTGACTTTATCAATAGATCTAGGGTTTTAACCCTAGAACACCAAACAGAAAGTTAATGCTTTATTAGTGTTCTTCAAAACAGAAGCTCCAATTCAAAACTTGGTTCTTCAATTTGCAAATCGATTTTCTTTTATTGTCTTCCAATCTCGAGTTGTCGATTAGCGGAATTCAGGGGTTTTCCCAAAATCGTTACCCTTACGTGGTTCAAAAATCGTTCCTCCCCTATTCAAGATCGCCGGTTGAAGATCGTCGGTTCAAAAATCGACAGTGAATTCAAGATCGCCGGTACGGTTGAAGATCGCCGGTTCAAAAATCGTTACCCTTACCGGTTCAAAACTCGTTCCTCCCCTGTTCAAGATCGCCGGTTGAAGATCGCCGGTTCAAAAATCGACAGTGAAGGGCGGTGGAAGCCGGTACGGTGGTGAAAGCCGGTACGTTGGTGAAAGCCGGTGGGCGGTGGGCTCAAGCTGGGTTATTCAAGAAAAGCCAAAATCGAAAGTGATTTCGGCGGTGAAAGCCGGTGGGCGGTGGTCGCCGGTGGAGGGCGGTCGCCGGTACGGTGGTCGCCCGTTGGGCGAGAGACCCGTTGGGCGAGAGAGAGCAGAGCGAGAGAGAGAGAGCGCAGATCGAGAGAGAGAGGCCACCGTACAAACTTTGTCAGAATTGAAATTAAGCCTTGTACAAAATCGAAAATCGAAAATGATGAACCAAGCGGGAAAAAACAGAGATTAGATTAGCTTTATAAATTTTTTGTTATGATTATGAAATGCTTTTGATATGATTATGAAATGTGTTCTTTTAAATTGGAATATTTATGAAAGTTTATTTTTTAATGTTTTATATATGATACGACGTACCGGACTATATGGTACACCCTACCACGTACCGAATTGGCGTTCCAAATGAACCTACCCCCCCTCGTACCGAATTTTTGAAATGCACGAACCACGTTCTAGTTTCCGTACTACGTACCGGAACGTACCACGATTCATGTGACTATGAGTCAGATATTATCCAAATGCAGTAAAAAATGCAGTAAAAATGAATTAAAAATACAATAAAGTGCAGTTAAATATAGTTAAAAATGCAGTATAACTGCAGCTAAAATACAGTATAAACTGCAGTGAAAAATAAGCCAAATGCTGTCAACTATTGGCAAATTTCAGTCAAATAATGCAGTCAAATGTGAAGTCAAATATTACCAAAGACAGTAAAAAATGAAGTAAAAGTACAATCAAAATATGCAGTAAAAAACAGTTAAAATGCAGAATAAACTGCATGTTTGCATGGTCCTAATGGCCGCCATTGCATGTTTGCATGGTATACCGGTGATTTTTCGTATCCTGCATGTGCAACTTTTCGTACTCATATCCACCACAAATTAACCGCCTTGTGGGCCACAAACCTGATAGTGTTCTTCTCCATTTCATTATGCCCTCATGTGAATTAACATGCCTCGACCTAACAGATTAAACGAATGAATGTTTGGTTAAAGGACAAAATTAAATCATGTTCTCAAATAAAGAACAAAGAGTGAAGGTCTAGAAATTAAAGGACCCAATCAATAATTTTAATAAAGTAAAGGACAAAACTTGTAATTAGTCTTAATAAAATTTCTTATTTCTGAAATGGGCTAGGTCATGGAAGAATTAGATTGTATTGATGTAAAAAATTTTAATAAATCTCTCCTACGGTATTAAATATCATACTATAACATAGACGCAGCTAATTTATATAGCGAGTTAGACATACGCTCCATGGTGGTTTAAATTTGAACTTATATGAAAACGTAGTAATATTATCTTCAAATTTTGAAATTATATGAACATGTTTACATATAATCAAATAATTAAGCTAGTATACATATATACAAATGTATGTAGTATTGATTTTATGTAGTTTTTTAATATTATCATTACTTATGAAATAATATAACCATAGTTATTATTCTTAATTGTAAAACGAAATAATTGACTACAATATATATTATACGTTAATTAATCAATATAATATTAGCTATGATTCTACTATTAACAATTATAATTATTGTTTTGTATTGACGTTACTTTTGTTATTATTAAAAGTATTATATCTAAATCTGACTCATTTTTGTACTAAATCTTATTATTACTAAACTGATTAGTTTTTTTTTTTTTTTGAAAATTGAACTTCATTAAAACCAACCAAAACCAACTACTTTCTCCAAGACGAAGAAAGAAGCCGAACACCAAACAAAAACAATCCAACCTATTACATCACATCAAACGAACACCACCGATTCCAATCCACTACCCCGCCCTTGAACCTATGTTTGTACCATAAAAACCCCAAGACTTGATATCTGCAACCATGTTCACCACATTAGATGCCTTATTATTGAAGACCTTATCATTCCTTGCTCGCCAAAGTCTCCAACAAGCAATGTTAATGATGCCATGTAGAATCGTTCTCTTGACCCCCGCCACTCCACTGTGGTCATGTAAATCCACCAAATCCTTGACGTGGAAAACAAACGGTCTAGGGATGTTACACCAAACCGCAATCGCACTCCACACCCCTAAAGCCAAACGCAACCAGTTAGAACGTGCTCTATATTTTCTTCATACGCCTCACACAAAACACACAACTTATCTTCAATGACAATATTCCTACGAGCTAGGGCCATCTTAGTTGGAAGACGGTCCAGAAACGCACGCCACATAAAAATATTGCATTTGTTTGGAACCCAAGTACTCCATTGAAACCCGAACGAAGAGCACCATAGAGAGATCCTCGTAACCATTTCTTGACCGCTGCAACATCGAAACCAACAGTAGAACCATGAGACCAAACCCACGAGTCCTCTCTACCGTCCAAAGAGATCGCCTGTAACTGGGCCTCCAACAACTGTTTATTCATTAACTCTTCATTAGAATTCGGAGCTCTAATCCAATCCCAATACAAAACATGAGACGCCCCTATAACCTTCAATCGCACAGCAAGCATAACCCGTTTGGACTTTTCCAGCGCAAATAGAGCTGGATAAGTATCTTTTAACGGCTCACTCCCCAACCACGTATCCAACCAAAACCGAATTCGCCTGCCGTTTCCCGGACTACCACGGATAATGACATTTAGACCTACCCCCTCTACCTTATGTTTATTCCAAAAAGTAACGCAATTTTTCCAAACCCCTGGAATGGCATTGTTCAAAGGCACAATACCCCAACTCCTAGACGAACCATGAATGGAAACGATAACTCTTCTCCACAACGCATTAGGTTCATGAAGAAACCTCCACAACCACTTGATTAACATCGCATTATTGTTGACGTCAAGATTTACTATCCCCAACCCCCCGTCTTTAATACTTTTAGTGACAATCTCCCATGAAACCCAACTCATTTTTCGATCATTCTCCGTACCTCCCATAGAAAGCGTCTCATTAGACCTTCTAGATCACCAATAACCTTCTTAGGAGCCTTGAATAGGGAAAAGTAATATGTCGGTAAACTATCCAACACCGAATTTATCAATGTTAAGCTACCGGCAATAGAAATAGAATTAGTTTTCCACTTCGACAGCCGCCGCTTTACTGTAGACACCACAGGTTCCCAATTCGATACTCTATTCATGTTAGCCCCGACCTTGATGCCTAAATACGAGAATGGAAAATCCCCCTCTTACACCCTAGGCTCTCAGCCATGCCCATAATGTCATCGCCTTCCACTCCCACTCCGTAAAGCACCGATTTATGGAGATTGATCTTAAGACCTGAACATAAATAGAAAATACGCAGAATACGCTTCATATTAATGAAGTTAAACGCCGACCACTCCCCCATAAACATAGCATCATCCGCGTATAACAAATGAGATATGACCGGACCATTGTTAGGAAGTTGAACCCCATGAAAAGCACCTATTGCACATGCCCGATTCAACATACCTGATAAGGCCTCCATCAGTATAATAAACAAAAAAGGTGAAAGTGGATCTCCCTGTCGAATGCCTTTTTGACACCCAAATTCAAAGTAGGAGACCCATTCACCAAAACCGCGGCTCTGGAATAAACCAAGATGCCACGAATCCAAGCGCACCAAACATCACTAAAACCCATTTGAGCCATAACCGACAATAGAAACTCCCAATTGACGTTGTCGTATGCCTTATCAAAATCGATCTTGAAGAGAAAAATCCTCCTGTCTCTCTTCTTTGCCCAAGCAATAATCTCGTTGGTCATCAAAGGACCATCAAGAATATATCTCCCGGATAAAAAAGTCGACTGGTTCTCAGACACTAAAGTGCCCAGAACCGACTTCAGACGGTTCGCCAAAACCTTGGACACCACTTTGATGATACACCATATAAGACTAATCGGTCTAAAATCCCCCAAGCTCGAAGGAGCACTAACTTTAGGAATCATAGTGATAAATGACGACCCAACCCCAGGGCTAAACCGCCTCGTCTCATAAAAATGACCCATTATACCAACAAAATCAGCTTCGAATAAGTCCCAGAAATGCCTAATGAATCTAAAATTAAATCCATCAGGACCTGGAGCTTTGTCTGCACCACAATCATAAACCGCGCGTTTAATTTCCTGCACCGAGAAATCTGCGACCATACTTTCAGCATCCTCCACGGTCAATGTAGATAACCTATAACACACAAGCTTCGGCGGTTACACCATGAATCTCTAAACTTCTCCCGAAAAAAACCCATAACCTCTCTTTTAATATATACCGGATTCGTTTCCCACCTCCCATTAACCTCCAAACCAGGGAAATGATTAGACGCCTTACGTTTATTAATGAACCCGTGAAAATACCTTGAATTATCATCCCCATAAGAAGCCCAATTACACCGCTCCTTCTATTTCAAGTCACGATAATTAAAATCATCTAATTCCCCCAATCGCCATTTTATCTCAGTCATGGTCCAAACCTCCTCTTCCGTTAGAGTTCTACTATCCAAGGTTTGGTCTAATACACTGAGCTCATGATCCAATAGACGCCTCTCCTCCGTTTCATTCGCTTTGACCTCGGCCACCCAATTGGAATATTATTGCGTAACAACTTGAGTTTCTTCAATAAAATCGCATCCGGGTTACCAAAGAAAGAGGTGTCTTCTAAGTACTTTTAACAAGCCTACAAAAATCATTCCGACCAAGCCACGAATTATAAGATCTAAAAGGTTTAGGTCCAAAATTTCTCGAACCCGTCTTCAGCAAAAGAGGACTATGATCGGACTTATATCTTTCTAAAGCAACATATTCGGCGCAAGGCCACTCCATAAAGACATCCCAATTCACAAAAATCCTATCGATGCGGCTCAATTTCATACCTGCAACAAAAGTAAAATGTCTCCCTTTCAAGGAGTACCCATGAAAATTCACCGTATCAATGAAATCATTAAAATCATTAGCCTCAACCACATTAAAAATAGAGTTTCGTCTATCCTCCCGTTACGTACCGAATTGAAATCCCCAGCCATAACCCACTTTCCATCCCCCTCACCTACCAACCCTATAATCTCTGACCATAAATTGCGCTTAGCAACTATATTATCATTTTTTACCACCCTATCGATAACAAACACCTGAGGGTCCCAAACAGACAACAAGCCTCCCGATCTTCCCGTAGAAGCCACCCACTTGAAGGAAAAATCCCCAACCCCCCAAAAATGCCCTAAGTTTACTCTATCCAAAGAACTGTACTGTGCTTCCTGCAACATTAAAAAACTAACCTCATGATGAATCCGAAGACGACGGACCCAATCCGCTTTACCATGAATCCCTATACCACGAATGTTCAATGAAATAATGTTCATTGATCACCATCTTGATACCCTTCGGAACGCAACACCTCTTTGACCTTTGGAACAAAATCACCCAAGTTTTCCACCCCCAAGACTTTGCTCAGCTCCACTGTTTCTAAGACTTCTAAATCAACCGGCTGCATTGTAATCACCTCACCATTATTCTCCTCGGCTTTATCCGCTTCACAAAAACCACTCTCCAAACTTCCGACATTAGCTTTTTGATTAAGATCTGGTGTCAAAAAGCATTCGCTACCAACGGGTTCATTATTACCACCCGACTCAGTAGCGTCAGAAAGAATACCAATCAATTTGTCCAAGTCGAACATGTCGTTATTCTCCCTAGGCCTCTTCTTAGGACGTTCAAGAGAACCACTACCCTCACTTCTATGTTTAAAAAGCGATTTATGACGAAACTTCTTCCCTTGAAATTACCCTTTTGCACACCGGAGTCGACATTCGCACCACCGACATCACCAGCCCTAATGGGTACGTCTTTATTAAACCCAACCCCATCGACATCAACATCCCCTAACCCTTCATCCCTTCGTACCTCACCCTCTTCACAGAAAGCATATGCATTGTCATCCTCTTGCATTTTATCATCACCCTTATCCTCCACAAAATTCTCCGAAGCCACTTCCTCATCATCCTCCGCTAGACAATCAGGAATCCATCCCCCGACATCTTCATCTATCCATACATTAAACATTTTACCCCTCCAACTAATGTCCACCCGATCCACAATCCTTTTACACACTTTAGTTAAAACGCCTATGAGAGCATACGAAAAATTATTGCCATCACCCGACAAGCTTGCCGAATGAACCGTATTACCATACCTACATCCAATCGAGTCGAACACTTCGTCTAACGCCAATTGAGCCGGTACCCCATGCACTTGAATCCGTGCGATACGTTCCATCTCCATGCTAACAGCACCGTCCCAAGTAGCTAAGGACGTAAACCAAACGGACCATCTAGAATTATCATTATAGATCCTCTCTGCTTCACCACTATCATGGAAAACCATGACTACTGATAGCCCTCCCAAATACTTAAAGTCCATTGAAGAACATCCAGACTTGCTAATCAACTGTTTCAAGGCAACCAAGGTGTTAAAGTCCACCACCCTCTCCACAAGGGCAAACCCATACCATTGAGAAAACCGTTCCACTACATCGTCGACTTTGATGACGTCCACTTTGTTCCTGTTCAATAACGAATCCGCAAACGACCGACTGTTAGACCTATTCCATTGACCCCCCTTCGTTTGCCACCCCAAAGCAAGGTAATAGTAACCCTATTTATAAACATCATCGGTATACAAAGAATGTGCTTAAACCGGTTACACGACATCCTAATTTTCCTTAGCATCATCCCAAAGAATAATATAATGTATGTATAGAGAGTATCATCACCCTTCTATATTTCCTGTAGTCCACTTTCATTCTAAGCATTCAATCAGTTTCTCAGTTACTGAAATGCTAAGTGGAGGAATGTCTCTTAAAAGATAAAATTAATATCCTGATTGGAAATTCCATGAAGGCTATAAGTAGGACAGGACCTAAGTAATAGCAAGTAACCTACAAGCATATAAGCACAATATGTCTAATGATAGCTGCCTATCCTTCATACTTTCAGGATTTCAGGTATAACCATGTTAGGGCAAGTACTAAGGAAACAAGTCTCTCTTAGGACAAGTGTAGCTTAGATTACCAAATGGAACACGTCAAGGTAATTTGACCCATTTGCCTTATAGACTTGTGTATGACCGCAGTAACTTCACGTGCTACAATAGCAGCAATCTTACGACCAGAATTTCTAGACCGTGAACGGATTTGACGAGAAGCCATTCTGAAAGATCATTAAGCATTTTCATGGAAATTGGGTAATATGAGCTATTCAACATGAAAACGACAATTGAGAATTTGGCATAACAGCAATGAGATGTTCTAGGTGTAATCGTTTGATTCGTAATCAAAGCGAGTACGTTGACTAATCAAAGTATTGGGTCAATCACAACTTTGTTGAAGACATGCGTACCTATAAGCAGATACTCATCCGAAGGGTTCCCAGGTAAGGTAAACAGGTCCATCGGTTAATTTAGATTTATACGAATACCTTGCCTAGACAGAACACCTCGAGATACAGGCATCACGCTCTTCCAGCATTACATGTTTCAAGTTGTAAGACACAGACTTTGACAAATTTGAAAACCATGAATAACAATCGAGTTTTGGAGTTTGAAATCACTTGAATTAGGCATACAATGCCTTAGAATATGATTTAAGATTCGTGTGTGTATTGATAGGAATCAAAGTATAAGAGGAATCACATAAGGCATATAACTTCTTAATCTTAGTCAATCTCTAATTAAGACAATTTACTTTGTGCAACTATTGTGTGTGGCTATAGGCTAGATGCAATTCCTAACTCACTATAACCAATGGCTCTGATACCAATCTGTCACACCCTCAAATTCCGGGTCTAGAATCTATCACGGAGGGGTGAGCAAACAGGATCGAACACAGTAGTTACACATGAGATGCAGTTTTCTATATGATAAGTTTTAGATAACCAATCCATTATTATTCAGAGCATTATATATTATACGCAGCGGAAATAAATATATATATTGTTTCTTAACAATACATCTAATCATGTCTTATCAATAAACAATATGTATCTTGAGCTCTTATATGATCCTACGTGCATATCCACAAGCTCCTAGTAGATACCTGAGAATACATGTAAAATCAAGTGTCAACACAGGGTTGGTGAGTTCATAGGTAAGTAAAACATAATGATAAATCATCATTTATCCTCAATTAGGATTTACTGTAAAAGTGTGAGTTTAATTTACTCACCGGTATATGAATAGCCTGTCGGAACCCTTTTTATTAAGGTGAACCCGCTATCCCACATACCCACTATGTACAAGCCCAACAAGTCCTTCACATAGGATTTGTCCATGTACCATAGTTTAATATCCTTTTCATGTGTATATTATATTATCATAATAATTTCAAATCAGAGGGAGCAAATCCTCCTTTACATTTATCCTCATATAGGTTGTAAATGGAACTATAATGGCAAACTTAATATAGTGCACATCTGCCTTCTCACACCAGAACAAGTCATCCCGAATGACAATAAGATCTTTGTGCATCTTGGTAAGGACCACATGTCCAAACCTTTGGGGGTAAGTCACTCCCCGATAGTACTATCCTAAAGATCCCTGCTAGTTTATAGTCCAGTATACAGAGAAGGATTTTCATAGTAACCATATGTAATCATAAATGTGATCAAATTATTATTTAACATAATACACAAAATAATTTGTAATATCAATTACAACATGTATTCCAGCCCCAAAATATTTAAATGATTAAAAAGGGGAATAGTTATGAACTCACCTCAGTCCTTGTGTGGTGTTGACAACCTAGTAAATTTCTGCTAAGGAATTATATTTCACGTCAGCAAACAGATACAAATCCAAAACCTAAATAAGTTAGATCTTGAACCTGGTGTTCAGTTGATCTAGTGTTTGGTTTTCTAGGATTTGTTATAAATATTAAATCATTTAATTATTTTTGTTAATAATTAATGATTTATATAACATTTAATTAGTTTAATAATAATTTTAACATATCATTATATTCTAAATAAATTGTAGACGTCATTTAAACACGTAAGTTTATATTTAATTTTTGTAAGATTTTATAAATATTTAAATTTATAAAATCTAATTGTATTTATATTATCAGGATTAATCCATAAATAATATAATGTCCATTAATAATTTAATGATTTAAATTATCATTAAAAATCCACTTTTATAAGGATTATAATTTATAACATATGTAATAATTATTTAAATAAATAAATAAGGTTTTTCAAGAATTAAATTTCCACAATTATTATAATTAATCCATTAAAAATAATATGGTGTCTAATTAATGGATTAATACTTTAAATCATCATTTAAAGTCTATTTTATAAAAATGGTTATTTATAATGTTTTTAAATAATACATTTATTTTAAGGTGTTTTTAAATAAATAAATTTACAGAAAATTATTTAAAGGCTTTTAAAATAAAAGAAGTTCTTAAAAATTGTTTTTATAATTTTTGGGAATTTTTGTATATTTTTAAAATGCTTAAAAGGCATTAAAAAAATAATGGGAGGTGGCCGGGTTCGAACCCGTGACCTCCTCCCCATAATCCCGCGCACAAACCAGTGAGCCAAAGGCTCTAATCGCACAAGAACCCGGTTTGAATTTCTTTTAAACACTTAAACCCAGTTTTCCCAAATTCACATGAACCCTAGAACTGTAATCGCTCAAATTGAAGATCAAGAATGTTATGATAATGCATAGATTCATGGGGCTTTTGTTCCCCATGATAAATCGAACAGAATGGTGTATTCAATTTACCTGTTTTGATGTTTAAATGATAAGAACGGTTGCAGAAAAGCTTCGAGTGAGTCTTGAATCAGTTTGATGTGAATTTGTTGTTGTTATTCAAATTAAACTTGGGGATAGCTTCGGATGATGGTTAGGAACAATAACCCTCTGCCAATTTGGATTTATAATGGGTCTAAGTTGGATTTCGAGTGAGTTGCAGGTCGCGGAGAAGAAGGGAATCAAATTCGATGATTGTGAGTGTTTCGATTGCAATTGAAAGTGTAAACCGATTAGGTGTATTTATAGCATTGTTTGGGTTCAATTAATTCGATCATTGTTGAGTTTTTAGGGCGATTTGAATCTGTAAAAGGGGCCGAAAGTTTCACGTGGGTGTAGATCGATCGCACTCAGTTTGTTTTCAAATTATTGTGGGGCATTGTGTTCGATTTTTGTCTACGAATCATTTGGGACCGTTTTTGTATTTTATAATCGAGTATTGAAGGGGTTTCGGGGTCGCCGGAAATCGATCGGAGGTCGCCGGAGATGGCGCCGGAAAACCGACGGGATCGGGGGTTGGGTTTTGAATTAATTACAGAATGGTCCCTGAGGTTTACACCTTTTATTATTTAATGTTAAAAGCTTTTGTAACAGGTTTCAAAAATTACAAATCAGTCCCTGGACTTATTTAATCAATTAAATTAATTTTGTAAATAATAATATTTTCATTATTATTATTATTTTCATTATTAACGTTATTATTTTTAATAATAATATTATTATTATTATCATTGTCATTATTTTTATTATTATTAATACTATTATTAAATAATAATAAAAATATAAAAATAAATTGTAAATTCACATAAATTTATATTAAATCACGAATAATTTTCGGGTTGTCACATCATCCCCCTGTTACAGGAATTTTCGTCCTGAAAATTAAGAAGTACTGGCAACATTCTTGAACAGGTTAGGATACTTGCGCATCATTTCGTCTTCTCGTTCCCACGTGAACTCAGGACCACGCCGGGAGTTCTACCGAACTCTAACAATCGGAATCTTGCTATGCTTAAGATGTTTAACTTCTTTATCCATGATTTCAACTGGTTCCTCGATAAACCTGAGTTTCTCATCTACTTGCAGTTCCTCTAAAGGCACAACAAGTGATTCATCGGATAAACACTTCCTTAGATTAGATACGTGAAAAACATTATGCACACCACCAAGTTCAGCAGGTAGATTTAATTCATAGGCTACTGGTCCGATCCTTCTGACAATTTCAAAAGGTCCCACGTAGCGAGGGTTCAATTTTCCCCGTTTCCCAAAGCGTATAACTCCCTTCCAGGGAGATACCTTTAGCAAAACTTTATCTCCTTCCTGAAATTCCAGTGGCTTGCGGCGTTTATAAGCATAGCTTTTCTGGCGATCCCTGGCAGCAGCCATGCGTTCTCTTATCTGGACAAATTTTCTTGTGAGTTTTAAAGATCAATTCTTGGGCCAGTAAGTTGACTATCTCCAACTTCTGCCCGGCAAAGCGGTGACCTACATTTACGTCCATATAAGGCCTCGAATGGTGCCGCCTTGATGCTCGAATGATAGCTATTTTATATGAGAACTCTACCAAAGGTAGATGACCTTCCCAGTTATTTCCGAAATCAATAACACAATGCCTAAGTGTATCCTCAAGTGTCTGTATGGTTGTTTCACTTTGACCATCAGTCTTAGGGTGATAGGCTGTGCTCACATCTAGGCGAGTGCCTAGAGCTTTCTAAGGTTTATCCCAAAAGATAGATGTAAATCGTGTGTCACGATTGAAGATGATAGACACTGACACTCCGTGTGTGGAGATAATTTCTAAGCAACTAGGGTTAATGCTAAATTGAAGAATAATTCCAGAAGAATCAAAGCTATTATCAACCCTGGTATCAAATAGATGTGTAGCTACCGATGATAAGGTACGTGCATGTAACAACATTTGGGTCTCGTCGAATATGGCTAGCTTCAGTCATAAAGGTATGACCGTGTGATGTATCACCTTGATTTATATGACCTTTATTTCCATAATTTAACTATTCTTACTTTCTTGTTATAGCCATTTCATAGTTCTGATTGTTTCTAACTTGTCTTGGGGTCCTAATCAACCTAGGGCACACTTATGGTAATGATCGGAACTCCAACCTTCTTAATGTCCCCGTTTAACACATGTTAGCTTAATCGTATCAACCAACATAGCTAGGTTCACAACATTGGCATTAAAGCAAATCATCTATACCATTAGAGAGGCTTATTCTACTACTTACTAGATTTTTCCCAGTGTCCTTCTTAATTCTATTTGGTCTAATGTCATAAGGTATGACATCAGTTTTATCATTTCATGGAGTTTGTCCGTATAAAGAGCACGACTTAACCCTACCATTGCATGATTTTAGAATTATAATTCTAACTTTTGCATTTCATTCCTTAGGTAATAGTAACCCTATTTATAAACATCACCGGTATATAAAGAATGTGCTTAAACCGGTTACACGACATCCTAATTTTCCTTAGCATCATCCCAAAGAATAATATAATGTATGTATAGAGAGTATCATCACCCTTCTATATTTCCTGTAGTCCACTTTCATTCTAAGCATTCAATCAGTTTCTCAGTTACTGAAATGCTAAGTGGAGGAATGTCTCTTAAAAGATAAAATTAATATCCTGATTGGAAATTCCATGAAGGCTATAAGTAGGACAGGACTTAAGTAATAGCAAGTAACCTACAAGCATATAAGCACAATATGTCTAATGATAGCTGCCTATCCTTCATACTTTCAGGATTTCAGGTATAACCATGTTAGGGCAAGTACTAAGGAAACAAGTCTCTCTTAGGACAAGTGTAGCTTAGATTACCAAATGTAACACGTCAAGGTAATTTGACCCATTTGCCTTATAGACTTGTGTATGACCGCAGTAACTTCATGTGCTACAATAGCAGCAATCTTACGACCAGAATTTCTAGACCGTGAACGGATTTGACAAGAAGCCATTCTGAAAGATCATTAAGCATTTTTATGGAAATTGGGTAATATGAGCTATTCAACATGAAAACGACAATTGAGAATTTGGCATAACAGCAATGAGATGTTCCAGGTGTAATCGTTTGATTCGTAAATCAAAGCGAGTACGTTGACTAATCAAAGTATTGGGTCAATCACAACTTTGTTGAAGACATGCGTACCTATAAGCAGATACTCATCCGAAGGGTTCCCAGGTAAGGTAAACAGGTCCATCGGTTGATTTAGATTTATACGAATACCTTGCCTAGACAGAACACCTCGAGATACAGGCATCACGCTCTTCCAGCATTACATGATTCAAGTTGTAAGACACAGACTTTGACAAATTTGAAAACCATGAATAACAATCGAGTTTTGGAGTTTGAAATCACTTGAATTAGGCATACAATGCCTTAGAATATGATTTAAGATTCGTGTGTGTATTGATAGGAATCAAAGTATAAGAGGAATCACATAAGGCATATAACTTCTTAATCTTAGTCAATCTCTAATTAAGGCAATTTACTTTGTGCAACTATTGTGTGTGGCTATAGGCTAGATGCAATTCCTAACTCACTATAACCAATGGCTCTGATACCAATCTGTCAAACCCTTAAATTCCGGGTCTGGAATCTATCACGGAGGGGTGAGCAAACAGGATCGAACACAGTAGTTACACATGAGATGCAGTTTTCTATATGATAAGTTTTAGATAACCAATCCATTATTATTCAGAGCATTATATATTATACGCAGCGGAAATAAATATATATTGTTTCTTAACAATACGTCTAATCATGTCTTATCAATAAACAATATGTATCTTGAGCTCTTATATGATCCTACGTGCATATCCACAAGCTCCTAGTAGATACCTGAGAATACATGTAAAATCAAGTGTCAACACAGGGTTGGTGAGTTCATAGGTAAGTAAAACATAATGATAAATCATCATTTATCCTCAATTAGGATTTACTGTAAAAGTGTGAGTTTAATTTACTCACCGGTATATGAATAGCCTGTCGGAACCCTTTTTATTAAGGTGAACCTGCTATCCCACATACCCACTATGTACAAGCCCAACAAGTCCTTCACATAGGATTTGTCCATGTACCATAGTTTAATATCCTTTTTATGTGTATATTATATTATCATAATAATTTCAAATCAGAGGGTGCAAATCCTCCTTTACATTTATCCTCATATGGGTTGTAAATGGAACTATAATGGCAAATTTAATATAGTGCACATCTGCCTTCTCACACCAGAACAAGTCATCCCGAATGACAATAAGATCTTTGTGCATCTTGGTAAGGACCACATGTCCAAACCTTTGTAGGGGTAAGTCACTCCCCGATAGTACTATCCAAAAGATCCCTGCTAGTTTATAGTCCAGTATACAGAGAAGGATTTTCATAGTAATCATATGTAATCATAAATGTGATCAAATTATTATTTAACAAAATACACAAAAATAATTTGTAATTTCAATTACAACATGTATTCCAGCCCCAAAATATTTAAATGATTAAAAAGGGGAATAGTTATGAACTCACCTCAGTCCTTGTGTGGTGTTGACAACCTAGTAAATTCCTGCTAAGGAATTATATTTCACGTCAGCAAACAATACAAATCCAAAACCTAAATAAGTTAGATCTTGAACCTGGTGTTCAGTTGATCTAGGGTTTGGTTTTCTAGGATTTGTTATAAATATTAAATCATTTAATTATTTTTGTTAATAATTAATGATTTATATAACATTTAATTAGTTTAATAATAATTTTAACATATCATTATATTCTAAATAAATTGTAGACGTCATTTAAACACGTAAGTTTATATTTAATTTTTGTAAGATTTTATAAATATTTAAATTTATAAAATCTAATTGTATTTATATTATCAGGTCTAATCCATAAATAATATAATGTCCATTAATAATTTGATGATTTAAATTATCATTAAAAATCCACTTTTATAAGGATTATAATTTATAACATATGTAATAATTATTTAAATAAATAAATAAGGTTTTTAAAGAATTAAATTTCCACAATTATTATAATCTATCCATTAAAAATAATACGGTGTCCAATTAATGGATTAATACTTTAAATCATCATTTAAAGTCTATTTTATAAAAATGGTTATTTATAATGTTTTTAAATAATACATTTATTTTAAGGTGTTTTTAAATAAATAAATTTACAGAAAATTATTTAAAGGCTTTTAAAATAAAAGAAGTTCTTAAAAATTGTTTTTATAATTTTTGGAAATTTTTGTATATTTTTAAAATGCTTAAAAGGCATTAAAAAAATAATGGGAGGTGGCCGGGTTCGAACCCGTGACCTCCTCCCCATAATCCCGCGCACAAACCAGTGAGCCAAAGGCTCTAATCGCACAAGAACCCGGTTTGAAATTCTTTTAAACACTTAAACCCAGTTTCCCCAAATTCACATGAACCCCAGAACTGTAATCGATCAAATTGAAGATCAAGAATGTTATGATAATGCATAGATTCATGGGGCTTTTGTTCCCCATGATAAATCGAACAGAATGGTGCATTCAATTTACCTGTTTTGATGTTTAAATGATAAGAACGGTTGCAGAAAAGCTTCGAGTGAGTCTTGAATCAGTTCGATGTGAATTTGTTGTTGTTATTCAAATTAAACTTGGGGATAGCTTCGGATGATGGTTAGGAACAATAACCCTCTGCCAATTTGGATTTATAATGGGTCTAAGTTGGATTTCGAGTGAGTTGCAGGTCGCGAAGAAGAAGGGAATCAAATTCGATGATTGTGAGTGTTTCGATTGCAATTGAAAGTGTAGACCGATTAGGTGTATTTATAGCATTGTTTGGGTTCAATTAATTCGATCATTGTTGAGTTTTTAGGGCGATTTGAATCTGTAAAAGGGGCCGAAAGTTTCACGTGGGTGTAGATCGATCGCACTCAGTTTGTTTTCAAATTATTGTGGGGCATTGTGTTCGATTTTTGTCTACGAATCATTTGGGACCGTTTTTGTTTTTTATAATCGAGTATTGAAGGGGTTTCGGGGTCGCCGGAAATCGACCGGAGGTCGCCGGAGATGGCGCCGGAAAACCGAGGGGATCGGGGGTTGGGTTTTGAATTAATTACAGAATGGTCCCTGAGGTTTACACCTTTTATTATTTCATGTTAAAAGCTTTTGTAACAGGTTTCAAAAATTACAAATCAGTCCCTGGACTTATTTAATCAATTAAATTAATTTTGTAAATAATAATATTTTCATTATTATTATTATTTTCATTATTAACATTATTATTTTTAATAATAATATTATTATTATTATCATTGTCATTATTTTTATTATTATTAATACTATTATTAAATAATAATAAAATATAAAAATAAATTGTAAATACACATAAAATTTATATTAAATCACGAATAATTTTCGGGTTGTCACATCATCCCCCTGTTACAGGAATTTTCGTCCCGAAAATTAAGAAGTACTGGCAACATTCTTGAACAGGTTAGGATACTTGCGCATCATTTCGTCTTCTCGTTCCCACGTGAACTCAGGACCACGACGGGAGTTCCACCGAACTCTGACAATCGGAATCTTGCTATGCTTAAGTTGTTTAACTTCTTTATCCATGATTTCAACTGGTTCCTCGATAAACCTGAGTTTCTCATCTACTTGCAGTTCCTCTAAAGGCACAACAAGTGATTCATCGGATAAACACTTCCTTAGATTAGATACGTGAAAAACATTATGCACACCACCAAGTTCAGCAGGTAGATTTAATTCATAAGCTACCGGGCCGATCCTTCTGACACTTTCAAAAGGTCCCACGTAGCGAGGGTTCAATTTTCCCCGTTTCCCAAAGCGTATAACTCCCTTCCAGGGAGATACCTTTAGCAAAACTCTATCTCCTTCCTGAAATTCCAGTGGCTTGCGGCGTTTATCAGCATAGCTTTTCTGGCGATCCCTGGCAGCAGCCATGCGTTCTCTTATCTGGACAAATTTTCTTGTGTGTTTTAAAGATCAATTCTTGGGCCAGTAAGTTGACTATCTCCAACTTCTGCCCGGCAAAGCGGTGATCTACATTTACGTCCATATAAGGCCTCGAATGGTGCCGCCTTGATGCTCGAATGATAGCTATTTTATATGAGAACTCTACCAAAGGTAGATGACCTTCCCAGTTATTTCCGAAATCAATAACACAAGCCTTAAGCGTATCCTCAAGTGTCTGTATAGTTGTTTCACTTTGACCATCAGTCTTAGGGTGATAGGCTGTGCTCACATCTAGGCGAGTGCCTAGAGCTTTCTAAGGTTTATCCCAAAAGATAGATGTAAATCGTGTGTCACGATTGAAGATGATAGACACTGACACTCCGTGTCTGGAGATAATTTCTAAGCAACTAGGGTTAATGCTAAATTGAAGAATAATTCCAGAAGAATCAAAGCTATTATCAACCCTGGTATCAAATAGATGTGTAGCTACCGATGATAAGGTACGTGCATGTAACAACATTTGGGTCTCGTCGAATATGGCTAGCTTCAGTCATAAAGGTATGACCGTGTGATGTATCACCTTGATTTATATGACCTTTATTTTCATAATTTAACTATTCTTACTTTCTTGTTATAGCCATTTCATAGTTCTGATTGTTTCTAACTTGTCTTGGGGTCCTAATCAACCTAGGGCACACTTATGGTAATGATCGGAACTCCAACCTTCTTAATGTCCCCGTTTAACACATGTTAGCTTAATCGTATCAACCAACATAGCTAGGTTCACAACATTGGCATTAAAGCAAATCATCTATACCATTAGAGAGGCTTATTCTACTACTTACTAGATTTTTCCCAGTGTCCTTCTTAATTCTATTTGGTCTAATGTCATAAGGTATGACATCAGTTTTATCATTTCATGGAGTTTGTCCGTATAAAGAGCATGACTTAACCCTACCATTGCATGATTTTAGAATTATAATTCTAACTTTTGCATTTCATTCCTTAGGTAATAGTAACCCTATTTATAAACATCATCGGTATACAAAGAATGTGCTTAAACCGGTTACACGACATCCTAATTTTCCTTAGCATCATCCCAAAGAATAATATAATGTATGTATAGAGAGTATCATCACCCTTCTATATTTCCTGTAGTCCACTTTCATTCTAAGCATTCAATCAGTTTCTCAGTTACTGAAATGCTAAGTGGAGGAATGTCTCTTAAAAGATAAAATTAATATCCTGATTGGAAATTCCATGAAGGCTATAAGTAGGACAGGACTTAAGTAATAGCAAGTAACCTACAAGCATATAAGCACAATATGTCTAATGATAGCTGCCTATCCTTCATACTTTCAGGATTTCAGGTATAACCATGTTAGGGCAAGTACTAAGGAAACAAGTCTCTCTTAGGACAAGTGTAGCTTAGATTACCAAATGGAACACGTCAAGGTAATTTGACCCATTTGCCTTATAGACTTGTGTATGACCACAGTAACTTCACGTGCTACAATAGCAGCAATCTTACGACCAGAATTTCTAGACCGTGAACGGATTTGACGAGAAGCCATTCTGAAAGATTATTAAGCATTTTCATGGAAATTGGGTAATATGAGCTATTCAACATGAAAACGACAATTGAGAATTTGGCATAACAGCAATGAGATGTTCCAGGTGTAATCGTTTGATTCGTAAATCAAAGCGAGTACGTTGACTAATCAAAGTATTGGGTCAATCACAACTTTGTTGAAGACATGCGTACCTATAAGCAGATACTCATCCGAAGGGTTCCCAGGTAAGGTAAACAGGTCCATCGGTTGATTTAGATTTATACAATACCTTGCCTAGACAGAACACCTCGAGATACAGGCATCACGCTCTTCCAGCATTACATGTTTCAAGTTGTAAGACACAGACTTTGACAAATCTGAAAACCATGAATAACAATCGAGTTTTGGAGTTTGAAATCACTTGAATTAGGCATACAATGCCTTAGAATATGATTTAAGATTCGTGTGTGTATTGATAGGAATCAAAGTATAAGAGGAATCACATAAGGCATATAACTTCTTAATCTTAGTCAATCTCTAATTAAGGCAATTTACTTTGTGTAACTATTATGTGTGGCTATAGGCTAGATGCAATTCCTAACTCATTATAACCAATGGCTCTGATACCAATCTGTCACACCCTCAAATTCCGGGTCTAGAATCTATCACGGAGGGGTGAGCAAACAGGATCGAACACAGTAGTTACACATGAGATGCAGTTTTCTATATAATAAGTTTTAGATAACCAATCCATTATTATTCAGAGCATTAGATATTATACGCAGCGGAAATAAATATATATATTGTTTCTTAACAATACGTCTAATCATGTCTTATCAATAAACAATATGTATCTTGAGCTCTTATATGATCCTACGTGCATATCCACAAGCTCCTAGTAGATACCTGAGAATACATGTAAAATCAAGTGTCAACACAGGGTTGGTGAGTTCATAGGTAAGTAAAACATAATGATAAATCATCATTTATCCTCAATTAGGATTTACTGTAAAAGTGTGAGTTTAATTTACTCACCGGTATATGAATAGCCTGTCGGAACCCTTTTTATTAAGGTGAACCCGCTATCCCACATACCCACTATGTACAAGCCCAACAAGTCCTTCACATAGGATTTGTCCATGTACCATAGTTTAATATCCTTTTCATGTGTATATTATATTATCATAATAATTTCAAATCAGAGGGAGCAAATCCTCCTTTACATTTATCCTCATATGGGTTGTAAATGGAACTATAATGGCAAACTTAATATAGTGCACATCTGCCTTCTCACACCAGAACAAGTCATCCCGAATGACAATAAGATCTTTGTGCATCTTGGTAAGGACCACATGTCCAAACCTTTGTGGGGGTAAGTCACTCCCCGATAGTACTATCCAAAAGATCCCTGCTAGTTTATAGTCCAGTATACAGAGAAGGATTTTCATAGTAATCATATGTAATCATAAATGTGATCAAATTATTTTTTAACATAATACACAAAAATAATTTGTAATTTCAATTATAACATATATTCCAGCCCCAAAATATTTAAATGATTAAAAAGGGGAATAGTTATGAACTCACCTCAGTCCTTGTATGGTGTTGACAACCTAGTAAATTCCTGCTAAGGAATTATATTTCACGTCAGCAAACAAATACAAATCCAAAACCTAAATAAGTTAGATCTTGAACCTGGTGTTCAGTTGATCTAGGGTTTGGTTTTCTAGGATTTGTTATAAATATTAAATAATTTAATTATTTTTGTTAATAATTAATGATTTATATAACATTTAATTAGTTTAATAATAATTTTAACATATCATTATATTCTAAATAAATTGTAGACGTCATTTAAACACGTAAGTTTATACTTAATTTTTGTAAGATTTTATAAATATTTAAATTTATAAAATCTAATTGTATTTATATTATCAGGATTAATCCATAAATAATATAATGTCCATTAATAATTTGATGATTTAAATTATCATTAAAAATCCACTTTTATAAGGATTATAATTTATAACATATGTAATAATTATTTAAATAAATAAATAAGGTTTTTAAAGAATTAAATTTCCACAATTATTATAATCTATCCATTAAAAATAATACGGTGTCCAATTAATGGATTAATACTTTACATCATCATTTAAAGTCTATTTTATAAAAATGGTTATTTATAATGTTTTTAAATAATACATTTATTTTAAGGTGTTTTTAAATAAATAAATTTACAGAAAATTATTTAAAGGCTTTTAAAATAAAAGAAGTTCTTTAAAATTGTTTTTATAATTTTTGGAAATTTTTGTATATTTTTAAAATGCTTAAAAGGCATTAAAAAAATAATGGGAGGTGGCCGGGTTCGAACCCGTGACCTCCTCCCCATAATCCCGCGCACAAACCAGTGAGCCAAAGGCTCTAATCGCACAAGAACCCGGTTTGAATTTCTTTTAAACACTTAAACCCAGTTTCCCCAAATTCACATGAACCCTAGAACTGTAATCGATCAAATTGAAGATCAAGAATGTTATGATAATGCATAGATTCATGGGGCTTTTATTCCCCATGATAAATCGAACAGAATGGTGCATTCAATTTACCTGTTTTGATGTTTAAATGATAAGAACGGTTGCAGAAAAGCTTCGAGTGAGTCTTGAATCAGTTTGATGTGAATTTGTTGTTGTTATTCAAATTAAACTTGGGGATAGCTTCGGATGATGGTTAGGAACAATAACCCTCTGCCAATTTGGATTTATAATGGGTCTAAGTTGGATTTCGAGTGAGTTGCAGGTCGCGGAGAAAAGGGAATCAAATTCGATGATTGTGAGTGTTTCGATTGCAATTGAAAGTGTAGACCGATTAGGTGTATTTATAGCATTGTTTAGGTTCAATTAATTTGATCATTGTTGAGTTTTTAGTGCGATTTGAATCTGTAAAAGGGGCCGAAAGTTTCACGTGGGTGTAGATCGATTGCACTCAGTTTGTTTTCAAATTATTGTGGGGCATTGTGTTCGATTTTTGTCTACGAATCATTTGGGACCATTTTTGTATTTTATAATCGAGTATTGAAGGGGTTTCGGGGTCGCCGGAAATCGACCGGAGGTCACCGGAGATGGCGCCGGAAAACCGAGGGGATCGGGGGTTGGGTTTTGAATTAATTACAGAATGGTCCCTGAGGTTTACACCTTTTATTATTTCATGTTAAAAGCTTTTGTAACAGGTTTCAAAAATTACAAATCAGTCCCTGGACTTATTTAATTAATTAAATTAATTTTGTAAATAATAATATTTTCATTATTATTATTATTTTCATTATTAACATTATTATTTTTAATAATAATATTATTATTATTATCATTGTCATTATTTTTATTATTATTAATACTATTATTAAATAATAATAAAAATATAAAATAAATTGTAAATTCACATAAAATTTATATTAAATCACGAATAATTTTCGGGTTGTCACAATGCATGCTAAGACACCCCCTCAGTTTGAGCGGGCGGTGGACAAACGCTCAAGCTGAATCGAAAAGACTGGAACAGCTGTCGTGGGAGCCCCTTCGTAAAAATATTCGCATATTGCAATGAAGAAGGCACATGAAGAACCCGATATGACCTACACGTACTTTATCCCGAACAAAGTGTATGTCGATCTCGATGTGCTTCGTCCTCTGATGTTGAACAGGATTATTGGATAGATACACTGCGGAGACGTTGTCACAGTAAACAACCGAGGCATGCTGTAGAGGAGTATGTAACTCGAGCATAAGGTTTCGCAGCCGGGTTGCTTCAGCCACTGCATTAGCAACACCCCTGTATTCGGCTTCTGCACTGGAACGTGAAACCGTGGGTTGCCTTTTGGAGGACCAAGAGATCAAGTTATCGCCAAGAAAAACACAATATCCTTAGGTGGAACGCCGAGAGTCCGGACAACCACCCCAGTCAGCATCGGAGTAAACTATCAAAGAACGCGAAGCAGACTTTATGATACGTATACCATAATCAATAGTGCCCTGGATATATCGGATGATTCTTTTCATAAAGGCAAAATGGGGATCCCTAGGTTCATGCATAAATAGACACACCTGCTGAACGGCATAAGAAATATCGAGTCGGGTAAAGGTGAGGTACTGTAGGGCCCCTGCAAGACTTCTATACAAGGTGGGATCAGAAAACAGAGGACCATCTATACCGCTGAGTTTAGACGAAAGATCCACCGGGGTGGTACATGGTTTGCATACAGACATAGAAGCCCGAGCAATGATATCTTTAGCATATTGTGCCTGTGAGAGAAATATACCATGAGGCTGTTGGGAGACTTGAATTCCCAAGAAGTGATGCAGGCGACCCAAATCAGTCATAGCAAACTCTTTTGATAAAGTCGTAATGATGTTATGCAGGAGTGTGTTATTGGAGGCTGTAATTACTATGTCATCCACATACAATAGCAAATAGGCGATGTTGGATGAATCCCGGTTGTAAACAAACAAAGAGTTGTCACATGCACTGCTACGAAAGCCATGAGAAGTGATGTAATTGGCAAATCGAGTGTACCACGCCCGAGGAGCTTGCTTGAGCCCATAAAGGGACCTCTTCAAACGACACACCAAATGAGAAGCTTGTTTGTCATAAAATCCTGGAGGTTGATGCATGTACACAGTTTCTTTGAGTTCCCTATGTAGAAATGCATTCTTCACGTCCAATTGATGAATAGGCCATGACCGGGAGACTGCAAGAGATAAAACTGTATGAATGGTTGTCGGTTTAATAACAGGGCTAAATGTGTCTTCGCAGTCAATGCCCACTGTCTGGGAATTCCCATTTACGACTAACCTGGCCTTGTAGCGTTCCAATGTACCATCAACTTTGAACTTGTGGCGGAAAAGCCACATGCAGCGTATGATCGATCAATCTTGAGGGCGTGGAACCAATTCCCACGTGTCATGAACCTGTAGGGCAGTAAATTCGGCTTACATAGCATTTAACCAATTAGGGTCTGATAGGGCCTTGGCATTTGTGGTAGGTATAGGGGAAATGGTAGTAGTGGTGATGAAGGCCGATGGAGTGGTGGATCGAGCCTTAGATCGAGTGGTCATAGGATGTGCATTGGCTGAAGGAGCCGGGTTAGCCGGCTGGGGAGTGGGCTGGGTAGTGGACAGTGGGGCCATAGGCTGTTGGGCCGGCTGTTGATAGGAAGTGGGAGGTCTGGGACGGCGACTGTAGGTGAACGGGAAAGGGGCCGTGACAGACGGCTTTTGAACAAGTCGAGTGAAAATAAAACCCGGGGGATGGGGTCATCTAAAAAATTATAAGTGGTGGGGTTGTGAGGAATCGTGTAGGGGAACACGTGTTCGTCAAAGGTCACATGGCGAGAGATGTGCACCTTGCCAGTGGTCGGGTCAAAACAACGATACCCTCGAAAGTCAGATGGGTACCCAAGAAAGATGCAACGAATGGCTCGTGCATGCAACTTATGTGGTTGGGTAGCTGAGGTGTTAGGATAACAAGCGCACCCGAAAACCCATAGGTGTTCATACTCGGGATGGCGAAGGTAAAGGGCAAAGGTAGGAGTATAAAAGTTTAGGCGTTTTGGGTAATATATTATGCAAGTACACGGCTGTGTGTAAGGCTTCCACCTAAAAGGAGGGGGAAGATGGGCATGAATTAACAGAGCACGAATGATGTCATTGAGGCGACGAATCATTCGTTCTGCCCGACCATTTTGGGATGAGGTTTGGGGGCAAGCAAACCGAAACAGGAGGCCATGTTGGTCTGCAAAGGTTTTAAAGGCCATGTTATCAATTCGCCCCCAAGGTCACATTGAAAAGTTTTAATTTTTCGATGAAATTATGTTTCAATTAACCGGTGAAATTTAGCAAAAGTCAGAAAAGTGTCAGACTTGTATTTAAGTGGGTATACCCAGACGAAGTGTGAAAAGTTATCTATGAGAACCATATAGTATTTGTATCCCATTTTACTTGTGATTGGAGATGTCCACAAGTCACAGTGAATTATATCAAAAGGTGCAAAGGTGAAAGTATTGGAAGCATGAAAAGGTAATCGTTTACTATTTGAAATTTGACAAGAATTGCAAAGATTTGAGTTAGAACTCTTATTACATTGAAAATTGAAAGTACGACTTAAAAGTTCTAAAACTTGAGCTCCTGGATGACCCAAACGATCGTGCCAGGGAAGACTTGTGGAAGCAATAAATGTGGCTTGGGGAGGTAATTCCGGCTGAGTAAACGGATAGAGGTTTCCAGTGCTGTAGTGACGGGACAGCAGCTTCTTAGTTTTGAGATCCTTCAAGGAAAAGCCAAAAGGGTCAAATTCAACAGAAACTTGATTATCACGAGTAAAACGTCTGACTGAAATAAGAGTTTTGATAATATGTGGGTTGTAAAGGACATTGGGCAGGACATATGTGCGGTTGGTGAGGGAGTGAAAACCTGTACCAGATCCATGTATTGGTAAAAAAATTGCCATTGCCCACCAATAATTTACTACAAACAGGAGACTTATGTGGGATAAGTATTTTACCTTGATCATGTGTGACGTGAGACTCAGCCCCGGAGTCAAAGACATCTGAAGCCCAAGAGGAAGAAGGCTGGTTCATCTGCATATTGTTGAAAGCTGCACTGAGATCAGAAGGACTCAAGGCATTGTACACCCCCTGAGGTGAAGGGCTGAAACCACCGAATTGCTGCTGAGGAATGGCGGAAAAGTGAGCCTGTGATGGTGTTGTTTGCTGCTGACCGGTGCTGGAATTGGGTCGCCACTGCTGCTGAGTCGGGTAGGGGCAAGGTGGAGGTGTCCACCAGGCCAAGTTTGGATACCCAGACTGGTGAGAGAAGCCAGAATGCTGCTGCTGTGGACCGGACCAGTTCTGTCGATTGCTACTGTCGCGTCCCCTGCCACCACGCCTGTTCCAGGACCCACGTCCCCGGCCTCTACCACGAGTGGAAAAGGAGTTGGGGTCTGATGAGGGAGTCTGCTGGTTGTTTTGGCGGCTAAAACAGTGGAATGAGAGTCTTTTTGGGCGTCTAAACGCAGAATTTCATCTTGTAGTATACTAACAGCTTGATCCCAATCAACACCATTCTTATTTATAAGGGCGGCAGTAGTATTGAACTCGGCTGGGAGACCCCTTACCAGTTGACGAACAAGACGGGATTCGGTCACAGGAACATCGACATCGGCCAGTTGGTTTGCAAGGTCAGTCAATTGCTGATAATAGGTGTCAACGGAGGAGCAAGCCGATAAAGACAGATTACAGAACTTCGTTTCCAATGATGCAGCACGTGCCTTCTTGTTGCTGAGATATATCTTCTCAAGTTTGGACCACGCAGCATGAGCCGTAGTAGTGCTGCTATCCATGACTCGTTTAAGAAGGGCATCGGAGAGCGTGCTGAATATCCATTGAAGGACAAGCGCATCGATTTCTTTCCAGGCCTCATATTCAGCAGATGAGGATGCAGGAGGGGCAGTACCATCAATATGATCCATCACCTTGTAGGTGACAGCATGTAAGCGGAACAGCCTGATCCATTGAGAATACGTGACATTGGTACCGTCTAGGGTTCGGATCTTACTCTGTATATTTGTGACAGAGTATGCAGGATGTAAGGATTGAGGCTTTGGGGGCTGTTCAACAGCCTCTATAGTCATCGTGATGACTGGTCGAACGTATCCGAACAAAGAAAGCCATAAAGGGAGGCGGCGGAAGGTTGAAAAAAGGATATCAGAATTGCTCTGATACCATAAAAGAGTTTATGGTGTATAATTCTGAATGCCTTTCATTGATAAAGAATACCCTTTAAATAAGGGAGTGACAAAACAGAAAATAAGGAAACAAAATCATGCCAGCTGTAACACCAAAACAACTACAAATATTAAACAATAGTCACAATATATCAGTCAATATTGCCGGCTGAATATATGCATGCTAAGAGTTCATTGTGTTATGTTGTGTTATGCATTGTGTTTTTTAAAAATGATTACAATACTAAAAAGATAAACTTTTTATGTTTCTAGTTCATTGGATAAATCACATCAGATAAGTGTGTAATACTCATCAATTTGAAAGATTACACATTGACGTGATGAAATTACACAGTGAGTTAAAAAACATAAAAAACAAACCTTATTTTGTTATATCAACACTATATGTGTTTTAAAGATTAAAAAGCGCTCATTTTTATGATGTAATTAAAAAATAATAATAATGTCGTATGTAAAAGTTATGAGTTTTTTAAAAAAATATGAAATTTGAAAATGAAAACACTACTAATTTCTCTCTCATCTAATCATGATCAAAAAACACGTGTCAATATTTTAATTATTCTTATATTTTTTAGTTTTTCAAGAATGTGTAGTAGAACTTTTCCCAAAGATTACAACTCTAAAAGCCATTACATAATAGAGAAGAACATTTGATGGTAAGAACAAAAGAAGTATAAGGAAGTTCTTCTTTATAGTTCTATTGATACTTTAGTGATGGTTTATTCCATAGCTAGAGTGTTCATATCATTACAAGAAGTTCACACCATAGCTTCCCTTGCGAAGTATATACCACCATTGAAGTTGATAAAACCCTCCATCATTGTTTAAAAGAAAAAAAATGTTCCAATTGTTTGAGAGTTATTCCATATATGATTAAAGTTTTCTAAAAGTAGTCTTTTCTATTTTGGGATAGAAGTGAGTTTACTTATATTTAAGCTTGTCTAGAACTTACCAGTAGCTTTGCTATAAGTAAAATTTTACCGGGTATGGTAATGTCATTAGAAGGTTGTCACTGGTTTATAGATGTTGACTCGTTTATTGTAACTACTTGGGCCATTTTTTTGTGTCTTGTTATTGCTTCATGTCTACATGTTTCTTGTTAAATGAGCTTCATGTTTCTTGTTCTATGACATGTCAAAATTGTGATCATCAAAAAAGATGCAAAATTTGTAGCGAGGATGATGAGTCCATGGATCACCTATTTATTTCTTGCGAAGTTTCCAATATGGTATAATCACCAGTAAGTAAATGATGTAATGTTCCTCCTATTTATACGTTTTCATATAAAGATTTAATGGAGCTGCACAAGTCGGTTTCTACTTTCTAGTAATGGATATAAAGGGAAGAAATAAAAGGATGTTTCGAGACAAAAACATAGGCGTAAAAGAATTTTTGAGGACTTAAAATTCTTAGTATGCTATGAGTGAAGACAATAACGGTGGAAGACGATGCACTAGAATTTTAACATCATCTCGACTATGGCTTTATTTAGTTTCTCTGTTTTTATTTTGAGTTAATGTGTTTTACGTTACTAAGGTTTCATAGAAATTGGAGTAAATTACAAATTTTGTCCTTTAATTATGCTCAAAATTACGGATCTTGTCCTTAAACTTTAATAATTACACTGAGTATCCTTTATTTGAAAATCTGTAACGCTTTTGATCCTTTTTACTAACAGCAGTTAATTTTTTCTATTATATTTTTGTAAATGACCATTTTACCCCTGACCCCTCAAAAGGACAAAATGTGTAATTTTTATGAGTGTTTTGTTTTATTTCTTTGTGTGCTTATTTTATTAACTTTACTTTTCATTATTTTTTATTTTTAACCACTTTTTATTGTAAATACTTATCTTAAATATTATTAACTAGTTATTTTTAATCATCAAAATATGAGTTATGATTAGTTTTTATTATATTAAAATATATAATAAATTACTATTCTATTTTAAAAAAATTTCATATGGCTAATATTTATTTTATAATAAAAACATATTTTTTAAAAATCCATTTTTAATAAGATTTATATAAAAATGTTTAAAAAAATAAAAAGATTATATATTAAATTTTTCTATAAAAGAAGCAAACAGAACGGGAAAGAAATTCAAGCCTTTTACTTAACTTTTTTTTCTTTTTCTCTTATAAACATTTTTATTTTATAAACTTATCTTAAATATTATTAATTAATTAATTTAAATATTTTATTAATTCAAATTTTATTTATAGATTATTAAATTATTTAATGTTTTCATTTGTTTACTTTAGTTATTTCACATTAGATAAAAATTAAACTAGTAATCGGTTAGTTACACCGTCGCTTTTTAACCCTTTTGGTATAAAAATTTCAACTATATCAAACAGTTTGTTTTACGTATTATATTAGAAACCTATCGAATAACGTATGAAATTGGGCGATGACTTTTTATTTTACTTAGTTTTAATCATTGTATGTTAGGTATTATATATGATTAGGCTTTGCGTAATATATAAAGTCTTTAATTCTTCTTATTGTAAAGTTCGCTTCCGTTTTAATTTTTAGTGGTTTATGTTTGATTTATAATAATTAAAACCTATTAGTAACCGTTTAAAAAACTAAAAAATAATATTACGTTTAATTAAATAACATTCGTGTTTTTTGTTTAATTAAAACTTCAGAGTAGTTTTTGGACTTGTCACTATGGTGAACTTTTAGATGGGCTGGTCACTATTTTATATAAAAGAGAGAGAGAGAAATGTTAAAAGTCAAACCGAAGCCACGACCCGATGTGTAGAACAACCCACTGACCCATGTTGCCACCCTATTTTCTATTTTTCTAAAATTTATTGGGCCAATAATATTTTAACACCTCACAATATATTTTTTAATTTTTTATTAGCATACTTAAGGCTTGAATTTCTTCCCCGGTCTGTTTGCTTCTTTTATAAAAAAATTTAATACATCATCTTTTTATCTTTTCTAAACATTTTTATATAAATCTTATTAAAAATAGATTTTTTTAAATATATTTTATTATAAAATAAATATTAACCATATGATGAATGTTTTAAAATATAATAGTAATTTATTATATATTTTAATATAATAAAAACTTATCATAACTCATATTTGGATGAATAAAATAATTTGTTCATAATATTTAAGATCAGTATTTAAAATAAAAATTGGTTAAAAATAAAAAATAATGAAAAGTAAAGTTAATAAAATAAGCACACAAAAAAGAAAATAAAAGATTCATAAAAATTACACATTTTGTCCTTTTGAGAGTCAAGGGTAAAATGGGCATTTACAAAAATATAACAGAAAAAGTTAACTGCTGTTAGTAAAAAGGACAAAAAAACGTTACAAATTTTTAAATAAAGGATACTCAGTGTAATTATTAAAGTTTAAGGGCAAGATCCGTAATTTTGAACATACTTAAAGGACAAAATTTATAATTTACTCTAATTGTCATTTGAATCTAAAAGTTTAAAATGTTGCTACTTGCATCCAAAGATTCACTAAAATTGTCATTTGAATCCATTTGGCTACACCTAACTAACACGATTAACTTTTTCCGTTAAGTTTTCAACATGAGAGTTTTAAATAAAAAAATTACAAAATAAAAAACGAACTCACGTGAGGGTTTTTATATGTTTAGCCTCTTTTGATAATTGTACTTATTATTAGACTTTATAATTGTAATTTATTATTTTGTCTTGTTAATGTATTTTGGTTTGGTAATCGTGTTACTTTTGCCCGTTTTATTAATTAAACATAGATTTCTTTGATTTAAAGCTTAGTTATGATTACGATGATTAATGTTTTATGATTATTATTCATGGGCAGTTAATGTTATTCTATAAATTGTTTTTATACTTTTATGATAATTTGACTTTTATAGTTATAATTTAAATAATTTATATTATAGAGCAAAATGTCATTTTCGTCCCTGACTTTTTATTAAATTTATCATTTCAATTCAAAAACTTTTTTTTGCAATTTCAGTCACTGTAATTTACCAAGTTTTATCATTTTCTTCCACTCCATTTACTCTGTTAAGATCTCCGTTAAATATGAGGGTATTTTAGTCTTTTTCAACACCCTAATTATCCAATTTAAACAAATTAATCAATTAACATTCAATTAAAACTTAAAAACATATGAAACGACTAGTGAGACCTGAAGCTTCGATTTAAAAGCTTCGATTTAAAAGCTTCGATTAAGTCTAACTCATGTTTATCGACTGAGGTCTATTAAGGTTTCACAAGTCGTTTCATATGTTTTTTAGTTTTAATTTAATATTAATTGTATAATGTGTTTAAATTGAATAATTAGAGTGTTGAAAAAGACTAAAATACCCTCATATTTATCGGAGATCTTAACGGAGTTAGTTTAGTGAAAGAAAATGATAGCATTTGAAACTACAGTGACTAAAACGGAAATTTTTGGATTGAAATTGCAAACTCAACAAAACATCAGAAACGAAAATAACATTCTACTCTATACTATTATACTATATGACTTGTTTGTTTATTTATATATATTTTTGTTTTGTATGTTTGATAAAATTAGAAATGAATCACTTTTTAGTTATACTTATATTTTATTTTATATAATATATTATCCAGAGATATCTTTCTTGATTAAATGAAAGAAACGCTGACCATCATTCCCGGTAAATTAAAATTACAATGGTAATTATCAAATGAGATTAAACGCTTAAAACTTATCACGTAGAGCTGATTTTTTATTTTATAATTGTTTTGACTAGAATACCTCTAATTTATGAAACTTAACGGCTTAAATTAGGAGTAGTTAAGTGGATCGTGAAACTTCGGGATACAAATGACAAAATTTAAACTTTTAAATTTACAAATGACAAATTTAAACTTTTAAATTTACAAATGATAAAATTTAAACTTTTAAATTTACAAATGACAAAATTTAAACTTTTAAATTTAAACGGTAATTAAAATACATTTAACTCTTTTATTTTTATCATTTCCTGTTCTTATCTAGTTTGTTTGTTTTTTTTTTTTTTTGAGGGGGGGGGGGTTTGTTTAGCTTCTTGCTAGCTTCATTTCTTTTTATTAAATCTCCGCTGCACAAAAAAATAATAAAAAAGATGCAAAATTTATATAAATACACAAATATAAACTTAAACCCATTAAGCAAATATGTAGAATGAGAATACTACCCCTAGAACCTATATAACAGAAACAATAAACATGCAAAACATCTAGCAAACTAAGGTTCTGTTCCATTGCTTCCTATGGTAGTAGTGATGTTGGTGAAAGTGAAGCCCCAAAAGTTCACATTGGACTAATTGTTCTTGGGATTGCTTGAAGTAGCATTGGTGTTGGCATGGTCAGCAAATGACCCAGGGGTATTATTGACATTTTGGTTACCATCAGCAATCCTCTGCTTCAGTTGAGACAATAATGCTTGATTTTCTTGGTTTAGAAGCTGTGCTTTCTTCCTCAGTTTCTCATTCTCCTTCATTATCAAACAGTTCTCCATGTGTAGCTTTGAGTTTAGCCTCTCCATTTCTGCTTACAATATCAAACAAATAAGTCAGCATCTGACTTTTGCTTTAGTCAAAATCATTAAATTTACCACTTTGCAAGTTTACCATATGTTTCATATACGATGTACACCACTGACATGACCCTAAACTGCAGTTTAAAACTGATCAACTGCGGTTTACAGTGGGACTAGTGTATGAAACACACATAACACAGGTTCTTTTAATCTTTCTCTTTGTGTATACAAGATCAGAAACAGATAATGTGAAGTGGAAAAAGAAGCCACAAACATCACTATATGACATGATCCCATGTAAGAACATCATGTCTAACATCTGCCAATGAAACAAAGCACATATACATTGCCAATGAAACAAAGCACATATACATACATGTATACATACAGAGAATAGAGATAGTAACACACCTCTCTCACTAGATTTTTAACAGCAACAACAAACTTGTATCTTATGGTTACATATCTGATTGTTGTAGCAGCCAAATATATAGTGGGAAAATAGGGGGTGGGGTTGGGGTGGGGGTATGTATCTCATGATGGTCACAAAACTATAATAATCATGCAGATTCTGAAGAAGCATAGAGAAGGCGGCTTGTGGAGGCCAATGTTTTAATGTCCTCTGTCTTCTAATGTAAGTGTAGGGTAGTATTGACATTTCACATGAGGTGTGGTAATTGCAAGGGTAGTTTGGGTATTTCACATCAAGGGTGGTTCAAGCTACTCGTAAGATTTGCAATGATGGTTTTGGATTGGTTCGAACCGACGAACTCCAACCCATCATCACCATCGATTCCATTTTTGTTTTGTTTCATTTGGTTATTTCTTCCATTTTTATTCATTTCAAACTATATCTTTTTTGTGTAATTATTACAATTGGAAATCTATATTGAATTTAGATAATATCACATCAGATTATTATACGTTTTTGAGTCTGTTTAATTTAAACCTTGGGTTATATGAACATTTAAATTTGTTACTAAAACACCCACATGCCTCTATCTCTCTCAATATATCTATATTTATGTATAATAAAAGATAGCAAGAATGAGATTACAATGGGTGTACCTATAACATGCACGAGCATATTATTTGTACACCCAAATTGCTTTAATTCTCTCAGTCTCTCTCTATACATACATAGAGAAACATAAAAGAGATAGAGACATTAAGATGTGTTAATAACATATACGAGTGTTCTTATATAACCCAAGCCTTTATTTATAAATGGCTATAGTAATCATTTTAATTGTAAAGAAATTATGTATGGAGTTCCATATGAATTTCAAAAATAATTTGTATAAAGTCACTCATACGATATGGGTGCACTTTTTTATGAAATTTAGGACGTTAGAATTCGCATGAATACATCATAATACATGGAAAGAAGATCAAAGATGTAAAATTAGTTTTAAAAATTTAATCAGAGAATGTGTAGAATCAAGTTGCATAATATATTTTAATAATCGAATATTTGTTCTTCACGTTTTGTATCATAGATAATTAGATACATGTGGAGTTTTAAACGAGAATAATGAGAATTAAGATAATCATGGCTTTTGTGTTTCATGAATCAAGAACATCCCTTTATTCACATAAACACCCAAGCAAATATTAGAAGTAATTAATTATTTTTTTAATTCATATTTCAGAAATGCAAATATTTATAACACTTTGACCTAATGATACCCGGGTGTTTGGAAAAGATGTCTTTAAACAAAATGTTTAGGATTCAAGTACTACATTAAAAACCAAATATAGACTTAAAAGTATGATATAACGTGTGTGTGAGTTAGACGTGTTAAAGAAGAATAATAAAAAAAATTGTGAATCACATTATTAGGCCTTGAGGAAAAGATTCAAAACAAAGAAATTCTTATATATCATTATTATAAGAAACAAGGATTGTTGAGTAGGGCAAGTAAATAAGGGGATGGAAGGTTGACAATTTGAATGAAAAAGGGAAATGTGGGATGATGAGTTTGATGAGCTATGAGTGCTAAGATGAAATATGATGGCATGACACATGGGCTATGGATTGTGTACTTCTCATTTGTGTAGGTGAAAAAGTGTGATTTTGCATGAATGGTAAATTACAAACCATGGGCTTTTATTTTCATATACTATTTTCTCTTTCTTGGTAGGGTGATGTATTATCATTATTACTTATGGGGTCTTTAGAATAATTTGATTATATTATCATTCATTTTTGTTACCATAGAAAAATGAAAATAAATAGTTTACTAGCAAAAACATTTAAAATCTTAAATTATATATAGCACATATTGATCAAATTTAAATCACTTAAACTTTTTGAATTGTTATTTTAAATAATAATTATACTTTAATCGATTATATTTGACGGTTAAAATATGTGGTAACATAATCGTGATTAAGTGAAACGTTAGGTATAATTTATTCAACTGAAAATAGACATGATGTATTCACCAATAAAGAAATTGCATATGCATTCTAGTGCATTCATTGGTTGAAATACTAATTATAGATTCTTTGAAGCTTAGTATATTGATTCTTGAATTCTTATTTAGCATATTCACCAAGAATGCACTATGCATATTTTAAAAACACTTATTAATTTGTGAACATACTATGGTTTGCATATTTTAGTGTATTTACTGGTCAATACATTTCGAGTGGACTCTATAACCCCATCGGAACGTTAGTTTGAATGATATGATTCCATTAGTTTCATAAATATGTTTCATAAAGAACATTTATGCATTGACATTTCATAATTAAGGTAAAAATATGTACTATGTGCTGTATTGTATATATCAACAATTACACTAATTTTTAATACTTCAGTAATACTACTTGTTCTTAGGTTATCACAAAGTTTATGTTCGCAATTCTAGCTTTCTTCCATAGTTCAATGTGAATTATACATTCTTAATCATTGTGAAGTTTAATTTCTTTTAGAGTAAATTGTTAATTTTATCCCTGTGGTTTGGTGAAAATTGTCATTTTCATGCAATAGTTTTTTTTCGTATCTGAGTCCCTGTCGTTTACAAATCTTGTCATATTCATCCAGTCCGTTAATTTCATCCAACATTCTTCGTTAAATAAAGGGTATATTGATCATTTTACATATATGTTTTATTTTTTTATTTTTTAATGCGATTTAATATATCCCCTTTAAATAAATTGTTATTTTAGTCCTTGTGATTTGGACATGTTTGCAATTCAGTCTAGAAAAACCCACCACCTTGTCATAAAACACCACATCACCACCACCCGTGATGGAACCACCACACCAACACCACACCGCAAAACCAGCACCACTCATCACAAGAAACACCAAACCATCACCACCACCCTATCATAAAACCACCAAAACCACACCAGACCATCGCCGCCACCACACAGTAGATCTTCGCCATCACACACTAGATCACCACACCATGTGGACTTTAAAAACCAACCATTAACCTCGAACTTCTAACAAACCCCTTCAAAAACGTATATGGAACACTTGAAAACTAGTATTGTAGAGGCATTAGTAGGGTTTGATATACGTTTTCGAAGCGGTATGCTACAAGTTCAATATTGACCGTTAATTTCTAGGGTTTACGTGATAGCGACGATCCGGCGTACGTGGTGGTGGTGGGCGCTCTGGTGTGGTGTTGGTGGCTTTGTGATGGGGTGGTAGCGGTGGTTTGGTGGTTCTTGTGACGGTGGTGGTGTGGTGGTTATTTTTGAACTGAATTGGCAAATACGCCCAAACCACATGGACTAAATAGCAATGAATTTAAAGATGATATATTAAATCAGGTTTAAAAAAAGAAAAATAAAAACATATATGTAAAATGACCAATATACCCCTCATTTAACAGAAATTTTGGATGAAGTTAACGGACTGGATGAATATGACAAGATTTGTAAACGACAGGAACATAGATGTGAAAAAACAAATTATTAGATGAAAATGACATTTTTAAGGGTGAAGTTTAGAAGCATGAATATCATAAGTGTCCGGTTCAAATACAAAGTCCAAATTATGTAAAAAGTGTGAGAAGCAATCAGGGATTGACATGTGGCATATTTTTAAAAATAGAAGTAGGGGTATTTTAGGAAGTGTAATTTATTAACAGAATTTTCAATACTTTAGCGATCGACCATTACACTGTACGATTGAGGTTTCCAACAGATTTTTCACTTTATCGTTGAAGATTCAAACAATCGAATCGTTGAAATTTTCAATTGATCAATCGTTGAAGATTCAAACAATCGAATTTTCAATTTCAATCGCTGAAGATTGCTTTACATCAATTACTTCAGCGATGTCGACGAGAGATGATCAATTTGGTACCTATGAGGACGATTATATACTGCAATTGAAATAGTATGTTAATTTTGGCACCGTAATTTTGTCGTTTTGATCATCGTTCTGTCTATACTGTATGATTTTCTGTGAATTTTGTTATTGATTGACATCATCATTGTGTCATAGGTATATCATTGTGTCATAGGTATCATCATTGTGTCATAGGTATCATCATTGTGTCTTTTGTATCGTCATTGTGTCTATACTGTTAGATTGCTCTGGACATTATCAATTTGTTGTTGAACATATTTTATAAATATTAGTTGTGTTATATGATACTATTTATACTGATTGTGTCAGGTTTAGAGGGTCATTGTGTCAACCAAGCATGATTGTGTCAAATTCTATCTTTGTGTCATCTATTTGTGAAGGTTCATTGTGTCATGTTTGGGGATTCATTGTGTCATGAAAGCTGCTTATAATGTGTCTTTTGTGAAGGTTCATTGTGTCATGAAAGCTGCTTATAATGTGTCTTTTGTAAAGGTTCATTGTGTCATGATTGGGGATTCATTATGTCTTTTATGTTGTTGTGTCTTTTTATGACTTGTTGTTTTTATTCATATAGATGCTGAAAATTACAAAGATGTTGGCCAACAATGTGTATCCCCAGGTTCTGGAAGAGTATCTTATATACCTTTTGCAAGGAGTTCAATTAAACCTGTTGTAGGAATGGAGTTTGTTTCTATTGAGCATGCGTTTGCATTTTACCAAAGGTATGCTCTTTCTTGTGGTTTTGAAGCTAGGAAGCATACAGAATATTTGCAAGCTGGTAAAGTACTTTTGAAGTATTTTGTTTGTTCGAAGCAAGGGTTTAAAAGGGGAAAAGTATTTGATTCTTCAAATGATGAGGACGATAAATGTAAGTGGAAGCGTAGTAAACCATCTAAGAGAGTTGGGTGTGAAGCAATTCTTAAGCTACGTTTAGTTAATAGTAAATACTGTGTTTATTATTTCAAGGAAGAGCACAACCACTTGTTGGTTGATCAAGATGATGTGCATCTTTTACCTGCTGCTAGAAAGGTTGATCATGTAAAAGAAGGTACAATTCAAGCTTTGTCTAGTATAAATATTGGTCCCGTTCGAGCTTTTCATATATGAGAACTTTGTGTGGTGGTTATGCGGAAGTCGGTGCGACGAAAAATGATTTCAAGAATTATAAGAGGGATTTAAATAAATATATTGGTGAATATGATGCTGATATGCTTGTTCAAATTCTTATGAAGAAAAAGGGTCACTTGACGAATTTTACTTATGAATATTTGTTAAAGAAGATGGAACATTAGGTGGTTTATTTTGGGCTGATGATGTTATGAAGAATAATTACTTGATCTTTGGTGATGTTGTTGGATTTGATGCTACTTATAGATCTAACAAGTAAGATTCTAATCTCTTCATTGTGTCATATTTTCATTGTGTCTTTTTTCCATTGTGTTACTACTTACATTATTCATTGTGTCATGTATATCATTGTGTCATATATATCATTGTGTCATGTATATCATTGTGTCATAAGACTCATTGTGTCATGGTGTTAATGTGTCATATATAGCATTGCGTCATAAGATTCATTGTGTCTAATTATAGTTATTGTGTCGTATATGATAGGTATGATATGGTTTTTGTACCTTTCACTGGTATAGATAACCACAACAGAAATGTTACTCTTGGTGCTGCTCTTCTTGGATCTGAAACTGCAGATTCATATAGGTGGTTATTGCGTAACTATGTCAAATCTTTTGGTAATCCACCTAAAGTTATTGTTAGTGATCAAGATCCTGCAATGAAGAGGGCTATACTAGATGTTTTACCAACTTCCCGGCATAGGTTATGTATGTGGCATATATGGGACAAAGTGACATCTAAGGTATCAAGTGTTTACTCATTGTGTCTTTTTCTTTTTTACTTATTGTGTCATTTGATATTCTGCTATTCCTTTTTCAGTCATTGTGTTTTTATATTATCTGATATTGCTTTGCGCTCATATTTGTAGGTGGGACCAGTTTTGTGTAACACTACAGATTTTAAAAAGAGATTGGCTGCTATTGTATAGGCAGAATCTATTACTCCTGCTGAATTTGAAAAAGAATGGGATGTAATTCTATCTGAGTTTGGTTTAACTACTCATCCATGGTTGTGTGACATTTTTAATATCAGAGGAGATTGGATTCCTGCATATTATCAAAAAGAGAATTTTTCTGGGCTGATGCGTACAACGTCGAGATGTGAAAGTGAAAACCACTTTTTTAATCAGTTTTGTAACCCAAGATCAACTTTATTGGAGTTTAGTAGTCATTTTGAATCTGCTATGGAGGCTCAGAGGTATGAGCATAGGAAGAATGATCATGACACTCGATTTGCTAATGTGGAGTTGTGCAGTTCATTTGTTCTTGAAAAACAAGCTGCACAGATTTTTACGCGAACTATTTTTTTGGATCAGCAGTTGGAGATAAATAATGCAATCAATAGTTGTGCATCTGTGAGCATTGAAACAGTTGATGATTTTGCAAAGTTTGAAATCAAAGATTTCAGGCAACCATGCACTGATTATTTTAAGGTATCAATTCTTTTTTGTTTTTGTTTATATATTGTGTAATATTTTGCTTGATATGTGTTTTACTATATCATTGTGTCAGGTTTAGAGGTTCATTGTGTCAACCAAGCATGATTGTGTCAAAATCTATCGTTGTGTCATATCTTTGTGAAGGTTCATTGTGTCATGTTTGGGGATTCATTGTGTCATGAAAGCTGCTTATAATGTGTCTTTTGTGAAGGTTCATTGTGTCATGATTTGGGATTCATTGTGTCATGGTTTGGGATTCATTGTGTCATGAAAGCTGCTTATAATGTGTCTTTTGTTGAGGTTCATTGTGTCACGTTAAATATAATTGTGTATTTTGTTGTAGGTTATGTTTCGAAAGGAAGATTTGACCATATCATGCAGTTGCAATAGGTTTGAACAGTTTGGGTTGATATGTAGTCATATTTTCTATGTTTTTCGGCTTTGTGACATTAGAGAGTATCCAAAAAAGTATGTTCTTAAGCGTTGGACAAGGGAAGCTATGCCAAATACTTCTCTCAGATCTGATTTTATACTTCCTGGTTGTGACAACAACTGGCATTTATAGAAGATGTGGTTCGTGATATTAGGAGTGCCAATGATTATATTGTTAATAAACTGGTTACGAACAAAGACGAGTTGTGTTTTTATCGTGATTATTTGAATAGTTACAAGTCTAAGGCTGATGAAGTTGAAATGGTCGCCCCACCTCCAAGTAGGAGAGATAGGTTTGCAGAGTTAACTGGAGGGACCGAAAGAAATGAAGCAAAATTGCGTGTACCGGTTAAGCAAAAGACAAAAGGTAGGCCGAAAAGAATGAAGTCTGCTCGTGAGTTAGCGATCGAACAAGCAGGAAAAAAGTTGCGACATTGTGGGTTTTGCAAACAACCTGGTCACATTATACGCAATTGCAGTTTATATCTTCAAAGCATTAATGATAAACAAGCTTCAAGCAGCTCAACAATTGATTCTATGCCTATTCAAGAATAGGATTCATTGTCATAAGATTCATTGTGTCAAATACTCATTGTGTCATAATAATCATTGTGTCATCATATTCATTGTGTCATTAGACTCATTGTGTCATATTTGAAGAGTTTTGTTTATGTTTGATTTGACAATAAAAACATGGTACCAAAATAATATTGTGTAATGTAAGCAACATATAGCAACAAATACTAACATTGCAACACAAAGCAAAATATAACATGCCAACATACCAAATTACTATTGTGTCAAACTACGATTGTGTCAAACTTTCATTGTTTCAAACAAGCATTGTGTCAACTAACATTGTGTCAACTACCATTGTGTCAACTACCATTGTGTCAACTACCATTGTGTCAACTACCATTGTGTCAACTACCATTGTGTCAAATTAACATTGTTTCAAACAAACATTCAGTCCAAACAACTACTGTGTCAAATTACCATTGTTTCAAACAACCATTGTTTTGAACTACGCCATTCCAAATGTCAGCCTTTTAAAGATTCTGTCTTTTGATGTTTTTTGGAGGCTGATTTTTTAGGACCAGGTAACTCCATGTAGTTCTTCACATCTTTTATTACCAAATCCCTTGCTTCATTTATGTCATGCAATAGAATTTTTGCAGCATACTTTCGGCGCAAATCTTCCAATTCTGCCACCTGCTTATTATCTTTTTCATCAGTGAATCCACAATCCCAGAACTTCACATCTTCTCCCAGGTACATCTCCATATGTCGCATGAGAAATACTCCACAATCAATTCCATTTTGGATGTTCTCCATGTCATTTTTAACCGTTCAATTGATGTTTCCTTCATTTTTTTGGCTTTTCGATGTGAAATACTTGCAAGGTAATCTGCAAAAACATCTCTCTGTGGAAAAAAATCAACATTGTGTTATATTTAAATAGCATACGTTTTGCTATATTAATTATATGGGTTTTAAGTACTTACTGCTCTCTCGGGTAGACCAAGGTACTTTGCTTCATATTCACCAGATGCACTGTTGTCAATCAAGATTGTCCTTGTGTCTTTTAGATTGAAACAAATAAGGTAATAATGACCCATTTGAAGGATTGGTAGCATCACCATATCAAACTTCTTTATATCTTTCCCCAACTTCTAATTTTTTAAATGGTTGTTCATGTTTTCTGTGAAGTCCTTAAGAACAAGCTCATAATCTCTCATGTAAGTGTGAGAGTTCTGTAAATCAAACAATATAAATAAAATAAGTTAAATAAGACTTGACACAATGATATCAGTGTGTCATAAGATTCATTGTGTCATATATAGCATTGTGTCATATATTCATTGTGTCATGTATTCATTGTGTCATAAGATTTCTTGTGTCATATAATTTCTTGTGTCATGTATTCATTGTGTGATAAGATTCATTATGTCATAAGATTCATTGTGTCATGGTGTTAACGAGTCATATAATAATATCATTGCATCATTTATTTTACTTTCATTGTGTCATGGTGTTAACGAGTCATATAATAATAATTTATTTACTTACAATCATTTGAGGATTGCAAAAAAGCCTGTAATAAGACTCTCTTGCCTTCTTCTTTCTTCAACATTCAGTATATGTGCCCATATAGCAATAACATCAATATGAACTTCAATTTCTGGCCTTAGACTCTCCAATTCCACCCTTGGCACCGTCATGTAATCTTTAGATACAAATAAAAGATCCCTGCAAAAGAAACAAAAAGAAATGTTAGTAGACTAATTAAAATTTAAATTTATTCATAGAAGTTGTTTTACCATGGTTTTTCATTTCCTGCAAATAGACAACTTGATGTGTTATTTTCTGAAACTGTTCTTCTTTCGGACATTACAACTTGTCGTTGTATGAATGGTGAGCATAAAGCTTCTGCTGGAAACTTTTTTCTCTCTGGTCTTTTTTTGATGTTTAAGTCATCTTGTTTTGGACATGTAATTGGTGGTGCATGTGAAATAGGATCAACATCAAGCACTGTTTTTGAAGCAGGAGTTTTAAAAGAATCCGTATTTTCTGGTACTCCCGGAAAGATGACTATATCTGCCTTCATTGTGTCATCCTTTCCCATTGTGTCATCCTTTCCCATTGTGTCATCCTTTGTGTGCTCAGCAACAGAGTCCATAAGATTCTCCACATCCATAACATTCTCAATTTGAACCATTGAGTCATCCTCCAACTCCTTGTTTTGTACCTCCAACTCTTTGCTGACATCATCATTTTGCTTTCCCACTTCTACCTTCTTACTATCAGCATCAATATTATCTTCTTCTGGTGTTGGAGTCAATAAACGAAAGTTTGGTTTATCAAAGACATCATCCAACTCCTTGTTTTGTACCTCGCTTTCTTTGTTCACATTATCTTCTTCTTGTGTTTGAGTCAATAGATTAAAGTTTGGTCTATCAAAGTCATCATTATTCATTGTGTCATCGGTAACTCCCATTGTGTCATCAGCAACTCCATTGTGTCAATCGCATGCTGTCTAATCAATGTTTTCAAATTTGTAACAATTCTCATAATTTTAATGTCTGTTTCGTCTTGACATTCAACCATTGTGTCATCCTTTTCCATTATGTCATCTTTAGCCATTGTGTCATGCTTTTCCACTGTGTCATCCTTTCCCATTGTGTCATCTTTTGGCATTGTGTCATTCAAATTCACTGTATCATGCTTTTCCACTGTGTCTTCCTTTTCCATTGTGTCATCTTTCTGTTCTAAACAAGCTCCTGTCTCTAAACCTCCTAACTCTACAGCTCCAAATCCAACTGCCTCTCCAGCTGCAGCTCCAGATTCAACTACATCTCCAGTTCGTTCAACTTCAGCATCAATTGTGTCATTCTTTGATTTTGGTTTATATGAGTTCACCAAACATTCCCATTCTTTTTGTTTCTTTTCAATTATTGTGCTTCCAGGGAAATCTTTGATTGACTTCTCTAATAATGACATTACCCAAATTGCGTGGTCATCAAACAGCTCGAGCTCTTTTTCATCTCTTTTACCCTTTCCTGTTGTATAAACAATAATTGTTGATGATCTTTCAAGTAAATTATTGAAAGCTTATTATAATAATTAAACGTCATACCTCTTCTATTTCAGCCATCATATCCTCGACATCAACTTCCCTTACTTTTTCCACACCTAATGAAAACAAAATTAATATAAATTATTATGACACAATGTTCAAATAGAATGACACAATAGGATTTGATACAATGATACAATGATCATTGTGTCATATGTAAATACATACTTTTCTTGATTTTGACTTTCAAGCTTGGTTTCTCTTTCCTTTGAGTTTTCTTTTCCAATGCGATTGTGTCATTTTCAGAACTTGTGTCATCCACAAGCATTGTGTCATCCAGTCTTCTTTCAATATCCAAAAACATTTCAAAAGTGAACATGTCAAGGCTTATTGAAGATGAACTCTTCACAATCTCAAACTCATAAGCATATAAAATCTGCAATTAATAATAACAGTAATTGTGTCATATTCCATTGTGTCATATTCAATTTGGTAATATTAATTTTAGAGACAATATACACTTACCGCAAGCACCAAAAGAGGACCACAGAATAAGCCTTTTTCATCAGCTTCCCATATTTGTTTCTGCTTGTTCAAGCAGTTGAATATGTAATCACACCAATCCACTTCCTGAATTTGGGTTTCTTTTGTTAATGACGCTAAAAATCTTTGGTTGACTGTGTTGCTTTTCATAGCCTCTCCCAACACAGTGAAAAAAATTACCAAAAAATTTAGTTGAAATGTTCTGCTTGTGTCATTTTTTCTATTAGATACATGCTCAACAAAATTTCTGATGAAGATCCTCCCAGATTCTCCAAACTGACTTCTCCACTCCTTTATTACTGGATCATTAACATTAGGCTTAGCTTGTTCATCAACTTTTACACCACCAATAGGTATTCCAAATACTTCATGAATTAAACGTGGTGTTACTTTAAATTGGTGTGTGCCATTGTTGAATATATTTGTCTTGGCATCGTAGTTTTTCAAAATCCAATAACCAAAAGATGTTAGAATTGTGTGCAAGTTCAATAGTAGAGCTGGTCCAAAACCCATTTCTTTAATAACCTTTTTCTGCTTTTTTGTTAATTCTCCCAAAAACTGACAAGGTTGTTAAGTGAACATCTCAAGTTAACTTTTTGTCCATTGTATGCAAAAAAGCTTGGTTTTGTTGGGTCTTTAGCAACCTTGACGCGTTTCTCTTTTCTTACTAGATCAGTGGTTGATTTTCTCTTGCTTAATTCATTTTCTCTTTCAGCTTGTTTTTGTCCCAAATATCAACCACAAAATCTCTTAATAGCATGCTATCTTGCACATCTACAAAACAATGAATGAGACAACATATCATATAACTTAGTAAAGGAAGTAAGTTTTTAATAGAAGAATTATGGTAGACACTAACTTTCAGAATGATCTTCAGGACTAGCAATGATTAAAGGGTTTGACTTGTCATTTTTGAATTTACTGAAATACTTCTTTGATATTCTTTCACTTTTTCTTTTACGTCTTGGACCTTCACAAAGACACATTATTAGCAGTTTTCATGACACAATGAATCTCAAACTATGACACAATGAATCCCCAATCATGACACAATGAACCTTCACAAAGACATGACACAAATATAGTTTTGACACAATCATGCTCGGTTGAAACCCCCACAATCATGACACAATGGATCCCAAATCATGACACAATCATGCTCTTTTGAAAACCCCCAAGCATGTTTTCATGACACAATGAATCCCCAAAGCATGACACAATGAATCCCTAATCATGACACAATGAACCTTCACAAAGACATTGTTAGCATGAATCATGACACAGTGAATCTCAAAATATGACACAATGAATCCCCAATCATGACACAATGAACCTTCACAAAGACATGACACAAATATAGTTTTTGACACAATCATGCTCGGTTGAAACCCCCCAATCATGACACAATGGATCCCAAATCATGACACAATCATGCTCTTTTGAAACCCCCCAAGCATGTTTTCATGACACAATGAATCCCCAAAGCATGACACAATGAATCCCTAATCATGACACAATGAACCTTCACAAAGACATTGCATCATGACACAATGAATCCCCAAATCATGACACAATGAATCCCCAATCATGAAACAATGAGCTTTCACAAAGACATTATTAGCAGAAATCGTGACACAATGAATCCCCAAAGCATGACACAATGAATCCCTAATCATGACACAATGAACTTTCACAAAGACATTATTAGCAGGAATCATGACACAATGAATCCCCAATCATAAAACAATGAGCTTTCACAAAGACATTATTAGCAGGAATCATGACACAATGAATCCCCAAACCATGACACAAAGAATCCCCAATCATGACACAATGAACTTTCACAAAGACATTATTAGCAGAAATCGTGACACAATGAAACCCCAAACCATGACACAATAAACTTTCACAAAGACATTATTAGCAGGAATCGTGACACAATGAATCCCCAAACCATGACACAATGAATCCCCAATCATGAAACAATGAACCTTAACAAAGACATTATTAGCAGAAATCGTGAGACAATGAATCCCCAAAAGCATGACACAATGAATCCCTAATCATGACACAATGAACTTTCACAAAGACATTATTAGCAGGAATCATGACACAATGAATCCCCAATCATGAAACAATGAGCTTTCACAAAGACATTATTAGCAGGAATCATGACACAATGAATCCCCAAACCATGACACAATAAATCCCCAATCATGAAACAATGAACTTTCACAAAGACATTATTAGCAGAAATTGTGACACAATGAAACCCCAAACCATGACACAATGAATCCCTAATCATGACACAATGAACTTTCACAAAGACATTATTAGCAGAAATCGTGACACAATGAAACCCCAAACCATGACACAATGAATCCCTAATCATGACACAATGAACTTTCACAAAGACATTATTAGCAGAAATCGTGACACAATGAAACCCCAAACCATGACACAATGAACTTTCACAAAGACATTATTACTATGACACAATGAACATTCACAAAAGACACATTATAAGCAGATTTCATGACACAATGAATCCCCAAACCATGACACAACGAAGTTTTGCAAAGACATAACACAATGATAGATTTTTGACACAATAATGCTCTGTTGAAATTTCACAATGAAACCCCTAAATCATGACACAATGCATAGTTATATTTGACACAATAATGCTTGATTAGGTTTTACCTGTTTGTTCTTGCTCTTCGATTGGACTTATTCGTAGTGTTTGTGAGTTTATGCTTGTGGTTCTGGAGGTTTCCGAATGTTCATTAGACAATGAAGACTTTTTCGACTGTACGGGATCCATGTTTACGTTTGATGATTTCGTCGGAGATGGTTTTCGAGGAAAAGACAATGATGGAAGTTTTTGTCGAAGACGGTTTTGAATAGACTTTGAAAACGTTTTCGTCGGAGACGGTTTATTGTCAAATTACAGTTTTACCCCTCCGCTTGTTTGCAGTTTTCCATTTATTTACAAGTTTGCCACCGCGTTTTTTTGAACCATTGATCTATTTTAAGTAGCTGATCCAACGGCCAGAACCACTTCTCACACTTTTTAGAAATTATAGGCTTTGTAGCATATCTCAACTCATATCATAATACTATCTATGCATGAGTACTTAGTGTGCTAGGGCTACCCCGTATTTTGTCTATTGCCTCTTAGGGAGTAGCATTGTTTAAGTTAATACACTTTATAAGAAAATTCCATATGATCTTTTTATCTTAATGTGATTGATTTTCCTTCTTTTACAAAGTTCGCTTGAATTTATACATGGCTTGATTTGCCAGAGTTCAAAAGCTTTCTCTCTAACTTTAAACAAAGTTGTAGGGTGTGGAAGTCCTTCTTTCTCGGCATATGTATATAATGTGACCACATCTTGATGATATAATATGTTAAGACCGACTATAATATTCCTATGATAAAAATAAACTGAAATGATTTAAAAAAACAGAATAAATATAATAATTGACTATGAAGAGGTTGATAAGTTGCCTGATATTATTTTTATATTGAAAGGTAAACCAATGATGCAATATTGCATTATATCAAATTAAGTAAAACCAAAATTACAGCCCTAAAACTCTTGTTTTAGTATATTTTAATCATAATACTCCTAGGACAAGTAATTTGCTCAGCGCAAACGTAATCCTTTTATCTTTTTTTGTTCATTAACCCACTGACGATTTTATTTCAAGGTCCTTGTTTTATATTCCATCTTTTACCATCATTATGGTCTATGTGTTCACCAGTGGTGTTGAATGACTTCATGTTCCAATCATTGTTGTTGCAGATCAATATTAAGGAGACGAAACACAGAGAATGAGAGACATATGTCATGATGCGTCACACTTAGCATGCTTTATACATGACTCACTAACCCTTTCAACAGATTGAGTTGAAGGACAGTTATGTTTGTTTACTCATGCTTATAAAATCCCGATTTGCCTCTATGTAAAGGATATTTAAACCATCTAAATGAACACTTATCAATTAAGAAATACTGATTACTCAAATAAGATCACATTTTCTAAGCTTGGATGGTGATCTCAACTTCGAATCTCGCACTTATTTGTTCTCTGCATTAACCTCTTAAAGACCATATACGCAGCATAAGCTACATGTTTACATGGCATTAATGGGTCCTAAGAGATTTCTTTAACAAGCTCTCATGCTTACCAAAAAGAAATAAGACCACCCTTTCTAATGTAATAGCTGGCTAATTGGTAACTGTAACATTCTTTTCTTGGAAAAGAAACCAAATACGAAGAGGAAGTATCCTACTTAATTGGTGGGTACATTACACATAAAGTCTCATTTGAAGTATCGGTCTGCACTTTAAGACATGACACATACGTGAAAACAAAGGCGGTGATGCATTCTACTAGCTGAATAACGTGATAATAAGAAATTATACAGCAGAGATTTTAGGATACATCATGTTGGTAGATCATCTGCAGTTGTCTAAGGAAAACAAAAATGTACCATATGGATTATTGATCAGATACTTGAGAATTTGATGGCATGGAATTCGTGTACTTTGTACAGTCGTATGGTCCAATATGATTGGCTTTCTTCTTCACCTGAAAATCCATAAAAATGAATATATCATATATGATAGATATATGCATCAACAAAAAACAAACAAACAAACATACCCAGTGAGTCCCGCTCAGGAGCAGGGTCTGGGAGGGGTAGGTGGCGGCGAGTCTTTCCTCTATCTTGGGAGATAGAGAGACTGCTTCCAAAGAGACCCCCGACTCGGTAACGAAAACCAATAACAGTCGCAATCGCAAACATAAAGTCAGACAACACACAGGTATAAATCACTTAAATACATAGAAATAGAAACTACAAAATCAAGATAGAACTGTTAATGTGGGAAAATGAGTTGTGTTTGGTAAAGCAGCAAAAAGCTGCTTGACTACATACAAGGGGACACTTCGAAGTGTTCTCCATAGACAAATCTATTACAAAAGTATTAATATAGAGCAAAAAATCATAGTTAGTTGAGCAAGCCAACAGATTGGAATTTTATCGCATTTAAGTGTGCTCAAATAAAGCTTGTAGAGGTGTTAGAATGGGTAGTTCAGATGGGTTTGATATGGGGGCTGACAGAAAACACTTTTGTACCCTTTATTAAAATTTTATTATCAGTTCATATGTTAGATATGATTACAAAACTATATTATTAAAATAACAATAATAATCAGACGTGGAAGTCATGTTCCATCAGACGGTTGTTCCTGTAACTCTACTCTCGACTTAAAAGCTCTTCTACAACAAGGGGTTTAAGTGTACGGCAGGTTATGTAGGTACACAATCTCCCTATTGATTTTGACCGGAGTAAATGAACTGATTCCACCTATTGATACCTAATTGTCGATACCTTATGCTTTGGGCAACTTTTTATCCATTTCACCCATCTGCACATATCCATCATAGATAAAACTTCAAGATTTTGCCCATTTGATTCATTAGACCAAAAATATAACCCTTTACCCATAAATATGTTCAAATTGCATTCTCTAAGAGCATACATGAAAATTTAAAAACAATGCTATTGTTAATGGTGTTGAAAATTTTAATTTGAATTAGAATACTGGGTAAGGTTGTAAAACTACACATTTTCCATTCCCCACATGTTAGAAGATCTGGGCGTAAGCCATCTTTTTACTACTTCCCAAATACTTAAGCTACAAAATAAATTTTTTTCCAAGCTAAGAAGGATGTTGAAGGATCAACATTTATTAAAAGAGATTGAAAATTACAAAGATGAGCTTAGAATGACAAGTTCGTAGCTTCATATATCCTACCATGATTGGTGCAGTCAACCAATAATAAACTAAGAGTTGGGAGTTTAACCCCCTACAAGAATTTAATCAGTTTAGAGCTAGCTGGTCCAGGAAGAACTCATAAAATAAAAAAATAAAAGGAGAAGATAAAGGCGCATGAAGCATATGTTAGTAAGAATAATTTCCTATTTTTGAGTATAATATTCTATAATTTTGCATTCATTGTGGTATTACTTATATATTATTTATGCATTAGTGTCCTATTTTGATCATTAGTCATATCAAGACTTGGTTACTATTTCCGGATTGTGGTGAAAGATAATGTGAGAGGAATACTCATCGGCTAAAAATTAAAGGGAAGTTCGATAGAAGAAGCTCATATAAGTAATCCATTGGCTAAATAACTTGTAAAAAATTTTGTTTTGTGATGCTCATATGCTATTCTAGCCAGTGAAGAGTTATTGTTAGAATTGTAGAGTCTACCGGAGACCAAGGACTTGGTTCAGGGAGAGATTTGTCTTGGGGTGAATGCTGTACGGCACCACTCTTCATGGTAAGAATTTCCTGCAAAAAAAAAAGAAAAAAAAGAAAAACATGTAAGAGGATTGCTATGTTATGCGCTTCACCTCACAATTTGTAATTTTTTTATGCACTGTTATTACTTAAATGTCTCTCGAACCAAATTACAATTTGAAGTAAATGAGTACTGAATCTCAATAATAAATTATATTCACGATAAAAGCACGATTAAAACTCTATAATGATGCTGAAATAAAGCTGAATTAACGAATAGTTGTTCAATATATGCTAATGTAAGAAAAAAGACATAATATAAAAAGGTGGTTCTAGGCGATTAAATCCTTTAAATGACCTCCAAAGTTCTGAATGAAGTGTTTTAGAAACAGTATCTTATGTGGTGCCTAATGACCTAATTTACTTAGGTATAACCCATAGTTCCATTAGATTCTTTAGGTAAATGAAAAAGGACGATCACATATAGATGATAGGGCAGGACTGAATACTATAAAACACATCCTCATAGAGCCTAATGGTAATTAATTAATTTATATAACCAAAATTATTGAAAGCTCCTAGGAGGTCATGTGTATTACTTTATTTGGTAAATGTATATTACCTCTCCAGCAGCTTCAATAGCTGCCAGCCATTCATCAGAGAAAGGAACAGCATTTGGGGGATTTATGACCAAAGAATTATCTTGCCTCTTGATACTATTTGACTTCTTTCTGACAACAGAGCAAAAATCAAGGTTAAGATTTTGCCATCTAAGCTTATGATTAATTATCAAGATAAAATTAAGGAATATGCAAGTGAAAATGTTGTCTAACAGAAAATATATGTACATGTTAAAGCTACTTACATCAGCATTGTCGCATCATTGTCATCTTTAAGGTCATCCGATTCATGTTGAAATTCACTCACCATTTGAGTCGCATCAACTTGCTCTTCGACGCTAATCTTTGGCCCCTCATCTCCTATCATATATGTAGTTTTTGTAATCAAGCTCTCATCCCCTCCACCAACCAAACAGCATGATTTTGGTGTACTTGTGGTTTCCACACCTGTAGTCAGTTGTTGGCTCGGAGAAAAACAGGAATTAGATTGTCCTTCTGTGAAAGAGTCATATGTTTCTACTTTTGGCGTGATCCTATCAAAACCTTGAGGTTGATTTTCTCCATTTACTAATTCCATAGGCAAAGTCTGGGCACTGGCCTTTTTATTTTCTTCTGGAATAACAATTACACTATCCAAGATCTTTTCAGCAGATAATAAACTGTCCTTCATAAGCACTTGATCGTCAAGAAACAGTGTTGTCTTTTCTTCTAGCATAGAATCAGCTGGGAATGAAGATGACTCCTCCTCAGCAGAACAGTCCTCAATACAAGTTGAGTGCTTAACAAACATTTTATCTTCAATTGATGGTTCTAATCCCAAGTCAAGAGTGAGTGTGAGATCACCACACCCTGCAGATTGCCTGTCACTACAAGTTTCAGTATGCTCAGCAGGCAAATCTAAAACTGTGGAAACTGAGGTTTTGTACTCAACCCATAGTTGCTGCTCACTGTTACCAACTTCTTCAACGACATGGGAAGCAGCATCAACTATTATGGCATTGGATGGTCTCGGATCACATTTATAAACATCACTTCCCACTACAACATTCCCAACTGCTTTACAGACAGACTCCTGATGAAAGTATTCATTGCTTTTCGTAACCCGTTCCAGCTTGATCCCAGTATTAGACACTGCCTGTTTTCCAAGTATGTCATTATGATCAGCACTTTCTATAGAAAAATTGTGTACTTCTGATGTTAATCTGCTGCAGGATTGAACTAATGCATCATCATCTAATAACTGCCCTTGTCCATCTTCTACATTTATTTTGAAAATATTATTAATGGGTCCAGAGCCTTCACATGTGTGATTTTCACTTTGAAACTGACTATAAGTTTTCGATCCACCAACACTCCCTTGAATAACCGGTTTGGTCTCCATTATATTGCCACAAGAGTCATGTGATTTTTCAGCCGCAAAAGTTATCCCCATTTCCTGGCTCTCATGAGTTTCTTTGTGGATTTTAAGTTGAGCTTCAACTATTGATGCTGCTATATCCATTCTTTCTTTTTCCAAACTCTGTGGATAATTTCTGGTACCTTGCGCCCCTTGCAGCACTGATTCCCTTTTAGCAATTGTGTCATCACCCAAAGATGCAGTCTCATTGCCACAAGAGTCATGTGATTTTTCTGCTGCAATTGTTATCCCTATTTCCTGGATCTTAAAATTTTCTTTGTGGATTTTAAGTTGAGCTTCAACTATTGTTGCTGCTATATCCATTCTTTCTTTTTCCAAACTCTGTGGATAATTTCCGGTACCTTGCGCCCCTTGCAGCATCGATTGCCTTTTAACAAATGTGTCATCACCCAAAGATGCCGTCTCGCTAATGATTTCAACTTGGGGTCTGTGATGTGAGAGGACACTAGACTGGTTTTGATCATCAATCAGAGGAGCAACCTCTCTTGGAATCAAATCCACATCAACCCCATCTTGTCTTTGACCAGGTACTTCCATAAGGATAACACTAGAGACACTTCTTTCTTGGGAAAGTTGATCATTAATGTAAGTCACGTTTGGGAATGTACCCTCTTCTAAACATGAGCTTTTTGCAAGCAAAGTGCAGCTAACTGACAACTGAGAATTTGGTAATGCAGAAATGCAAGGAGTTGTGCCCCCAAAGAATTTTGGAGATCCCTTAGCTGCGCCAGTATCCTGCAATTGTAATTTGTTTTTAATGGATGTGGTTGGGATAAACTGCAAGCCTTCAGTAGATGATGGATTATCATGTAAAAGCACTGTGACAGGTAACTGATATTTATTCTCAATGGAAGTAGTTGGTTCAATGTGGAAGCCTTGAGCAGATGGATTATCATTTAAAAGCTGTGTTACAGTGTCTCTCACAAGACTATCATGTAACTGAGCTTTACTCCTGATGGAAGTAGTTGAGTTGATGTGGATGCTATTGCCTTCTTCAGCAGATGGATCTCTCACACAAGATGATGACGATGATGATGATGTAGTAGTAGTTGTTGTTGTTGTATTAGCAGGAAACGCATAGGCATGATCATTTCTCTGCTTTGTGTTCAAAATTTGATATGGAATACACGAGCTATCTACACCTTTCAGCTCTGTGTCATCACCTTGATCTACCAGGGAATGGGTGGATGTTATGCTAACTGTCCTGCTGCAAGGACTATCATCTTCCTCCATAGGCAAACTTTTGTCATCTACTACTTTAGAAACATCATGTTCTTGCCCATGTTGCACAACAGAATAATCTTCTATACCAAGAAGAACGCACTTTGTGGCTCCAACATCATCTCCTCTTTCTCTACTTTCATCTTTCTCATGGGACTCCACAAATTGGCTACCAGCATCCAAATGAGACTCGGGATTAACCTTAGGAGAAGCATCATCAGATTTGTCGGTATCAGTTTGTTCCCTTGAAGTTTGAGCAAGATCATCAACCCTAGTTGAAATGTTATCTTCTTGATGCTGAGTGGACGGTCCAAATGTTGACATTGAAAATGCAGTATAACTTTGTAATCCATCTTCCTTGTTATGAACCACGGATATGTACTTTTTTCAGGAACTCTGTCTTCAGACATCGGTTGATGACAAGGTCCCACATTTCCAGCTTGCTCATGGGACTCCACAGACACTTTGCTACCAGCATCCAAATGAGACTCAGAATTAACCTTAGGAGAAGCATCATCATATTTTTCAGTATCAGTATGTTCCGGTGAAGTTTGAGCAAGATCATCAACTCCAGTTGAAATGTTCCCTTCTTGATGCTGAGTGGAGCGTCCAAATGTTGAAATTAAAAAGGCAGTATAACTTTGTAACCCATCTTCCTTGTTATTAACCACAGATTTGTATTTTGTTTCAGGAACTCTATCTTTAGATGTCAGTTGATGACAAGTTCCTACATTTCCAGCCAACTTCTCAGTGGGATGGCCTACCTTTAATCCTTCCTCACCCTTCCATTCTAATATTTCCTCATGTCCAAGAATAATTTTCTCTTGCTCGGAACCCTTGCATTCAAATTCCAACTTGATGTCTACTCGTGGCATAATTTTTGTCACTAGATTTTGGTGTGTCTTTGAATCTGGGACCCCTTTAATACTAGTGTTCAACATGTAATTTGGTGATGGTCTCAACTGAGTGGATGGTATGCAACATTCTTTATTGGAAATTGGAACCACACAAGATACATTTTCTGTGATGTCATTACTCTTCATGGGCAGTCTTGTTTGTGACCGCAGCTCACCAATTTTTCTGTCAGAGCCCATATACTGTTGAGTTTTTTTCTGCTGCAAGGAACCACGCTCTGAAGCAGTTACCTGAAATCATTTTCATCAAGGATAAATGTGGTTTCAGACAACAGAAGGATGGAGATACTTTCACATGTAAGAAATGAAATACAAAACTACCTGGTCAAATAATCGCAGCGATGGTGATGGCAATCTTAGTCCTGATGGTCTTGCAAGAGCAGCAGGACGCTCCTGGCTTTCACATGAATTCAATGTATCTGAAATAATCAGGCCCTTACTAGCCCTTTGAATATGACAGGGTCCTAAACTAGTCAACCTAGTTGCTTCAGGCAATGAGTTGTTCTGTATGATTTAGGAAGAACAAGTTGGTGTTTCCTAGTTAGTGATGGGAATCAAATGACTAGCAATGTTGTCCAAATTATTTCATTACATGAGTGCATTGAGAGCTACATGTTAGACTGAGAAGTTTAAAAAGGTTCAAATCTTTACCGTATTTGCTGCAGCATGTTGAGCGAGATGTTTAGCTGCAAGAGGGGCAGATTCCTCTTGAATTTTACACAACTTCAATGTATCTTGAACCATTTCTGACTGACTTATAGCCCTATTAAACTGCACAGGCTGTACTGACTGCGACTTGGTTGAAGAAGCAGCTTTAGATGAGTGTGTCTGCACAAGTTAGGAGATCATGTTACAACAGTTCACTTACTAGCAAATTAAAATTTCTATCGAGTGATTTCAGGTCCATGTGACTTCAAAACAATGATTCAAGTGGTCAACATGCTTCCAAGTAAATATTATGTTTTATAAAAATTACTTCTAGAGAATAAGAGGTTAAGTGAATATCTAAGTAATGTTCTTACCAAATGTTTAGCTGTTTTTTGAGCTAGCTCTTTAACTGACAAATGGAGGTTGCCTGAACCTGTTTTTGCTTTAGTTTGAGAACTATGTGCATTTTGTGAAGAGCTTTTTAACCCAAAATTATTCTCAACATTTACAGCTGCAGGAAAAAAAAAGACAAATTAGAAACAAATTCCCATGCAAGCAATATGTTGGTATTAGAGTAGATGAAAATATGTGCTCCCAAATACATTGGCACTTACTTGGTTTAGGAATCAGATTATGCCTCAACTGGCTAGTTGCCATAGAACCCTTTGTGGTTGCATAAATACATGATCCTGGCTTCGAGGTAGGTAGTTTAGGAAGCTTGGATTCTTTTTTTGCTGTTTTCAAAGAGTTCAAATTTGCTGGCCTTTTCAAAGTACAAGAGTTAAGGCTCAGAACCAACAACACATCAAAAGTTATCTCAAAGGTCAAACCAAGTCATGATATAAAAACTGAAACTTTTTTATCTTGCTCAAGCACAAAAAGGATATGAAGTTTCAGCTAAAGGCTCGGAACAGCCACCAACATTGGACCCGCCTCTATTTGCATGATTACTTGAGAGAACTTTATGTGTAATCTGCTGGAAGAAAATTTCAAAAATTAAAGAAACCCATTTGTGGTTAACACAAACAAATGATTATAGTTACTTCTTAAGAAGAGTCTGAAGTCTGAACAAGTCAACTTACTTTATGACGAAGTAAAGAGTCATGATTTCTCATCATACAACCCGTCTTCTCTCTTTGTCCCTTTATTATACGATTCTTGTCATGTAACTCTTTAAGTGGAGCTTCTACAGAGCCTTCCATATCACTGGATTCATTTGTAGATCTGACATCTGAAGAACATGAGCTATTTCCTTCTTCGCTTATAGCAGGCAATCCCCCTCCGCATGTGCTAGCATCCATACCAGTAATCAAGGTCAATTCGAGAGGATCCAAAATGCCTATGAAATGAAAATGTGACAATCACTTATATTTATTTGTCAAAAGCTGAAGAATGAAAATTTTTACAAATTAGTCATGTTTCAAGTGTAATTTCAGACAGCATGAAAATAAGACAACCTTCATCGGTGAAAAAAGCTCTGTCCCATGCTAAGCTTTTCCTCAAATTGTATCCACCTCCCTTCTTTCTCCTCTTCATCTGCATAGGTTCCATACCTAATTTTGGCACTTCTACACTGTTTGAATTTATATTCTCCTTGTTATTGATAGTTTCAGAAGATGAGCTGCTAGGTTTTTCCACACGTACACTGTCTTTCAGATTTTCTACAATGAGAATGAACATCGTTTAACCGTTATGTTTGTCTCCACGACCAGAACAAAATCAAACACAACTGCCAACCAAATAAAGTCCTGACTTTTTTTAACAAAAATGTTCTGCTCCTAAATTCCACCTAGCCTTGCATTGCAAGGATTTGAACCCACACCACTTTGGGGGGGACAACCACCAATGCCTCTAAGCAACAAGGCCATGGGCAAAAGCCCTGACTACTTCATTATTACTGTTTCAAAATAACAATTTTTATTGACAAGAATTTCATTTGCACCACTAACACAACAGTTGAGTGTCAATTATCCCCAATTCATAAATGATTTATTAAATGTATTTGAAACATGAACTGATATAATTTAACTAGCAAATCAAACTCAACTACTAAGCCACTTTGTCAGGGTCTAGTCAATAGAAATTGGTTGATGAAGGACGAAGAAGAACTAACGAAATGTTGCCCAACACAATTGACTGCTTAACCCATCCCCCCACCCCGAACCGCAATTTTCTGAGTAATGTTAAGCCTCCAACCAAGCACCCACTAAGAAATTAACCCTAAGGGAGCAATTTAAACCACAAGCAAGCCATCATTGTAAATTAGATTCAATATACCAACGTTAAAGTGTTACAAAATACAAAATTCTCAGAAACACGTTCAAATTCAATCTTATATTGATAACACATAAAAAAATTAATAAAATTCAAAAAATTACTGATCACAACTAAAACTGTGATTGATCCGATCACCGGAAGCGACATTAATGCAATGTAGAACATAAGCAAACGTCAAACGAAGCAAACTTTCACTATATCTTGTTGATACTTACTGGTGTTCGAAGGTGGAAGTGCGAAAGGGGAGAAAGTGGAGTAACTGAGAGACGATTTGGAGGGTGTTGGATCAAGATCTGGAGACTGTTGTATGAGTGAATCATCTTCTTCATTCATTCAATCTAATCCGATTCCACATCGGAGAAACTAAGATCGCGGATCAGATCGGACCGGGTCACCGGTTTGTTTATTGGAGTATCTACGGATATCAAGGTGTGATTTATTTTTAAAATGGGTTTATATTAATAAAATATTTATTCAAATTAAACTTCAAAACATTGAATGTTATTACCCCTTTGTTTTGTGACAATTTTACGTTTGTTAATGTGTGAGGTGATGAGGTAAGTGTGTTCTAGATCATAAAAGGTAAGTATACATCACAGGAGTTTATTCTAGCATTACTTTAAAAACATAAGCTTAACCACTTGATAATGCTAATGCAGGAAGCCATATCATGATTGAAAAGGCTAGCCCCAAGTAAGATTTATCCTGGTAAGGATAATAACAAGGATCTGGTCAAATATAATGGTGAGGTTAATGGATTACTCATCCATTTAAGGAGAACCTATTTTTGCAAGTGTCAAAGCCCACACTTAGCATCTTATCCCTCTCTCTATGAAGAACTATCTTCTTCTTTCCCTGTCATATTCCTTACTCATCCTTGATAGCATCTTGGAAGTTTTTGCCTGTCATAGGATCATGCTTCCTCTCTTATCTTGGATAACCTCTCCTCGCCTGCACCTTTACACTATAACTTCTTTTAAGTAACTCTTCCTTAATCTCTTATCTATCCATCTCTTACATTTACTTGTTTATATATCTATAATCTACTCACTTGATTATCATGAACAAATTGCTGACTTGAGCGGCGAAGTGCCCTCGGGACTAATCCCCCCGGGACCTCTAACGTAGATCTTCTTTATTGGTACAGCATAGATCCATGCTTGGGATAGCTAGACATGGTTCAACCGAACATCAAGCCCAACCTGGATACTTGTAGCGACATGAGGTAATTCACTTTTTGCAATAGAAGGCTTGAAAAGAAATTTCCTATGGAAATAAATGATTTAAAGCAAAAAGTTATTGTCAATTGCTTGGGGAAAACTTTTGATGACTATAGAATTCGGGGGATTAGGCATTGAAGGATTCAAGTTGCAAGCTTATCGGTGTTACCTAAATGGATTTAAAAATACAAATTTAAAACAAATTAACTTATAGGCATGATCTGTCAAGGCTCTTTATCAATCAAAGAGAGTGGACAAGTATTGTTGGATGGCAAAACATTTAAAAATCAAGTGTAGTTTTACATCTTATAAATAGGAAAATCGAGAATTGATTGAAGTGCAAATTTGGGAATGGAGAAAGCATGTTGTTCTAGATCGATAACAGTCAAATCAACTTGTGCTGAAAGACTTATTTCCAGCCCTATTCAACCATAAATTGAAAAAATAACAACTTGGTCACGGGTCGGGATCAAAGCAGCTACATAGGTTAGTAGTTGTAATATGCTAGAAAGACAAAATATGAAGTGTATTAATAACGAAAATTGAAAAGTAGTTTTAGAATCTATAAAAAAAGCAATTAATCTAATATATTACATCAGAAACCACTATAGTCATTAACATTTTGCAATTGCATGAATTATAAACAAATTAAACAAATAAGGGAAGGGTTAATGACGGGCGGCGGGTGCAACAATTACTTTAGCGATAGCTACCTCTATGGCAGTTCTATGAATCACGATCAATCACATATTTCTTACATGTATGACATAATTGTCCATTTTTCTTACAATTTTCCTTATCATTTTCACCCTGACCATATTAAACGTCAATTGGTTTCACGACCTTTGTTATTAATACCTTGAGGTGTAGTATATGAAACATTAATTGTTTCAAGTTGTCCAATCAGTTGATTAATGACAACATGCTTCTTGTATAATCTAGAAGTTTTAAAACGCTCAAATAAGTCATTCTTTATTTATCTAAGTTGCTTAGTAAGCTTAGAAAGTTTGTTAGTATTACATCTTAAGTGATCGCTGCATTGACTAACTATTTTAAAGATCTCATTCCTAAGTACGAAATCTTTACTATTGTCAATTGCATAGCTATTTGAAAGACTATATACACTCTTGGATGGTTGCAGGACCGGTTTATGGGTTATGCAACAATTTCACAGTTAGAGAATTTAATACTTAGTAGATCAAATAGGGAACCGAGAAAATAAACAATGAACAAAAGATAAGAACACTTAGGGGCTGTTTGATTTCACTGATTCAGTAAGATCTGACTGAGTCAGAAGCTGACCCAGTTAGAAGTTCTGACTGAGTCTGCATCTGATTGAAACTTGGCTGTTTGATTCAGTATCTGACTGACTCTGCTGAATGATAAAATAATCATATTGCCCCGAAGTTTTAACGAGTTTGCATTTAACTGGCTTGTAATATCAAACAACACTAGAACATGCCATCAATTAAAGAATCAATAAAACCTAAAAAAAGAAGATATTTTGCAAGTTTCTCACTGATATTGAACAAACTTGAAAAAAGGAATCAAGTTTCCCAACTTTAATTAACAAATACACTTACACAAAAGAAACAATGGGCCCATTCTTAAGGAACAATGGGCCTTTAAGAAGTGAACGTACGAATAAAGCTACACAAAAGGAACGTCCGATGGTGAAGACGCAGACGGTGAAGACGGTGAGGCCAAAGTTTGAATGGCAAAGTTCAGAAGCCTAAAGCAATGAAGCACCGGTGAAGACGCAGACGGTGAGTAGTAGACTGTAGATAGGCTGGAGAAACGAGAGTGGAGATCGAGCTGTGATCGAGTGGAGATCTGTGGTTGGAGAGATAACCGGCGATCCTAGGGTTCCGGTGCGGCGGCGCCGGTGATATGGATCTTGGCGGTGGCGGTGGCTTGAAGACGAGAGTGGTAGGGGGATCGAGAGGTCAAGAGGTGAAGAAAGACTCGGTCAGTGAAGGATTTGTAGAGGACTCGGTCAGTGGCTTCCAACCGGGTCAGTGGTCGAGTCTTAGATAGCAAACGGGGTGATCGACTGACCGAGTCAGCCAGTCAGTAGTCAGCCCGGGTCAGCCCCTTTTCAAACAGCCCCTTAGGCAAACAAAGTTTGGATTTTAAGGATAATTTATATTTCTCTCAAGTGTTTTACAATTATTACAAGGCTTGGTCCTAAGACTGATTACATAAGACACTTTATACTACATCTTGCAGCCGGTCATATTTTGAAGGCGAGCTGGACACTAATCTAGACAAAAAGATTAATGTAACGTCAAAAGACAGATTGCCTTTTGAGAGTGACTATGACATGTCATAGTTCACATCCTATTATATTTAAAAATTAGATAAAAGTACAAGAGTGGAAAATTACAGACATAGACACCATAATGTACACTGTACAGTTGATAAAAGTATGAAGATAATCACCAACTTGTATAAGTTAGTGAGTCTTTGGAGCTGGCAGCGGAAAGTTATTCAGCTTTTATCAAAAGTGTGTCAAGAACACATGTTTTCTAAGTCTTTGGAAGAAATCAGTCTTCAAGCTTCGGAAGACTGTCTTCAAGCTTCGAAAGACTTTACTTTTGGCTTTGGAAGATTTATGTCTTTGTCTTCAGAAGATTTAACACTTAGTAAATTTATCTTGTGCATGGCCAAATCTTTCGAGGTAACTTTCTTGCACTTCAGTTGCATGTTAAAAGATCTTTGATTAGCATTAGCCTATAAGATAACTCTTACAATAGTACATTCCATCCCTATCGGCTACGCATGTGTTAGTTTGGTGTGTTTTTTATTTTCTTATATCTGGAAACACAAAAGACAAGTCTACAAAGATAGCGTGTGACATCCGTCACCAAAATAGGTGCATTGATCTTTAACTTTTTGACTTTTAACTTTGATAAAAAAAGGTAAAAACGGTGAAGCATAGTAGGATCTTAATCGTAAAGGTTAGATGGAACTTCTAGTGATTTTTTGAAATTACCTAGGAACAAGAAGATCAAATAAGGACTGAGTATCCTCATATATTCACGGAAGACATTGCAATTGATGACTCTGTTTGAATTTCAGGATGAAATTCTCTCAACTGTGGGATACTGTGACATCTGTCACTAAAACAGGTGCATTAACTTTTGACTTTGAGCTTCCAAGTCTTGTTCTTCTTGCAACAATTGATTGGAAGATGATGATGTTTGGTCGTGGTGACACTAAGGTAGTAACCGAGAGGAAGAGAGTGTTGGCACTTGGAGACCAGGTGATGGTTGTAGTAACTTGTTGTTCACAGTGGTTCACGGTGGTGGTGCTCGTGGGTGGGTCACAACTGAGAGAAACAAGATATGGAGATGATAGTGGTATTTTGGTGATGGTTGTTTGAGAGCCGAGGGAGAGAGGGAAAGATTATACGGCTGTGGTTGTGTTTTGGTGGTGACCGAGAGATGTGAGGTGATGATATATGGTTGTGGTTAAAAGGCCAAAGGTGGAGTTTTCATAAGTCTTCCATTTAAGAAGTAATCATTATGGCTATACTAGCCTTGGTGAGTAAGCTTTTATAGGTGTATTAGGTGTCAACCAAAGACTTAAGTTTGGTGTTTTAGTGGCTAGGTGGCGATCCATGGATGTGGCTAGGTGTCTTGGCCGATTAGATAGCTAATGACCAAGTTTAAGATTTAATTCGGGTGTTTTAGTCTTGTGATGATCCGAGATATGTACCTTTAGTTAGTGTCTAGGTGTTTTTAAGGTTTTCTTAGTTTTATCTATATGCTAGGTTACATTTGATTTTTCATTATACTATGGTGTTTAGTTAGATTGTTTCTCAGTTGGTGTTATAATGTTAAGGTATTTTGATTAAATAATATTTTGGTAACATAACCTATGCATGCATATGTAAAAAATATGTATTCATGCATATATAATTCTCATGCATGCAAACATGTATACGTAAAATATACATGCATAACATACATACATATATTTTACTCATGTATATATGTAAGACACTATTATCTATCTATCTATATATATGTATATATATATATGTATATATATACGTATATATATATATATACATGTATATATATATGTATATATATAGGGTTAGGTTCTTTTCAGGACTCACTTTTAGATGAGAACTCACAGAACTAATATTAAGCATTGATCAAAACAATCAACGGTTGTGATTAAACAAGATGAAAATGTAAATTAATATATCATTTTAGTGACTTAGATTAGACAAAAAGTGTAAATTAGTAATGTAATAAATTATTTCTCTCTCCAATTAATTTGTTAATTAATTATTTTTAGTTTCTTTAATATTTCCTCTCTCATTTTTTCTCTTTCTTCTTATCTCTCATCTTTACATGTTTGCATATACTTAGATGTTGTAATTAAAATTTTTAATGATTATATAAGTGGTCATCTATAAAAATATATTAATCAACAATAACTCAGAAGTTAGCTATTTATAATAATGTATAAAATATAACTAATTCAAAAGATACATAAATATAAACTATTTACATATATGTAGTTATATATGAAAGCATAAACAATTCAAAGTTTCGTAGACATGTGAAACTACACTAATTTAAAATATGATTTAAATCTACATTTATATATATGTAAGGAACACAAAAGTATTTACATATGTGCACATTCAAACTATTCAAAAATTAAATAGATTTTTTAAATATTTACTCGCTACCTTCTTGATTTGATGCATTCTGAAGTACCTCCAAAGTTTTATGCACGTCTTAAATAGATCAAAAGTCTGAAATAACATTCACAATAGTTATATTAAATATAGAATTAAACCTTAAGAAATAAACAAATGAACAAAAGACAAACATGTCACATAATTTAAATTAACTCCTTACATATGTGTATATTAATTATCACATATTTTAACTTTGTTTTTACATATGTGTAAACTAATTTTTACATATGCGTGTAAATGAACTATTATACAAGTAAATTAACTAATACAATAAATAATTTTTGACATATATGTAAATTAACTAATAGAGTTTATAATATTTAATGGTACTTAATCTGCTGATGATTTTAATTTTCACTGACTTAGAATTATAAGATATGGTTCTAAAGTTAGGAACTGAAATTATAAATGGCGCACATGGTTCGGAAATAAGATATTTCTAGCAATTTGTTATAGGAAATCAAGTAACTTGAAGTCTAGATTTTAAAGTCTGGATCAAATTAATTTTAACTTCATCATATAATTCTTGATTAAAAGTAAGAAAAAAACAATGTTAATAATAGAAAGAAATTTTAATAATTCATAGGGCTTAATTTGCAGAACAATCAACAAGTATCGGCCCAAATTATAACATGCTTAAAGCAAATATCATTAATCTATATGGTATCATAAGAATAAATTAAAAGATAGAAACACAAGATCAATGAATAGATAAAGCAAATACCACGTCGAGACCGCTAATTTCTTTTTTCCACCGCTAATTTCTTTTTTCCACCGCTAATTTCTTTTTTCCGTTGAATATCACAACAATTTTTTCATAAGCATTTGCATTTTTATTCTTTTTTCTTTTTTTTCCGTTGAATATCACAACAATTTCAAAGTAATACAATATGCCTAACATAGATAGGAAAAAAAACAGAAGTAACAAACGACTCAAAATATAAATATTAAATAAACAAATGGCTCAAAAGATAACAAACATGTCATCTAATTTTGAATTAAGTATGTAGATGTCTAAATTTGTTTTACATATGTACATATTAGTAATTTACATATGTAACTATGATTATAAACGTATATGTAAAAGATGTTTTTTACATATATGAACACATGCTATTCAAAAATACATGAAATTTAATCATATCAAATTTAATTTAACCAACTAAAATACATGAAATGTTTCTTTTATGGAAATTGATTGATTCAAAAGCAAAGGTTTCATCATCAAATCAATTAATAAGTAAAATAGTAATTAATGTAAATAAATAAAATCACTGAAGATGATTAGTTAACAAACCAATAATAATCAAAAGAGCGATTCATAATGGAAATCGAATATATAAATTACACGTTATCATTTTCTTATTACAATTAAAAACATTCACCTATAATAAAATCAAGATAATAGAGCTTGGAGTTGCGTTACATGGCTTCAGCATGATGATGTAATCGAATATTTGACGGAAAAAATATATATGATGAAGCTTTGCCTGTTTTTGTCGATTAATCGCCTTCCCCATCCTTGCGAGAAACATTTTCAACAAAAGGAAATGGTAATCTTTGATTTTAAACAAAGAAAATCAACTCCTCTAAATTCATGATATTAATATTGACTTAGTTTTGATTTCTCCCAATATAAAAATGGAAAAAACCAAGTTGCTAAATAAAAAGTAGTTAAAACAGACGGTTACAACTTAAATTGTAAATTACAACTATACCCTTTATTAATAAAATAAATAAAAGTAAAGTATATTTAAATCAACGGATGATATTGGTTCTCGCGGTTCTGACGATTTTTGAAAATTCTGAAAAGATCCTGACCCTATATATATATATATATATATATATATATATACACACACACACACACACACACACACACATATATATATATATATACTAAAATACATACTATAAAGTGTTAGTTAAATATATTCAATAATGTAATATATATAAAAATTTCTTAAAATATCAACTCGTCTAACATTTATTTTTAGGGTTGTCACAGTATTGTCATTTCAACCTCCAAAGCCTACGCAAGATCGATGCACGGTCAGCTCAATAAGCAAGAATATTTTTATAAACTTCAAATTAAGGATTAAGACTTAATAACCAAAACGAGTCATTACATGTGATCAATACGGGATTCTCTAATACATTTAAGGATAAGAGCATCTGAGTTTAATAAATCATTAAACTTAGACTAATATATGCACGATATGGAACCACAATAACAAAGTACACGTTAAGGACGTGAAAACTCAGATCAAAAAAGATTGGGAACTTAAGTAGGACATTATACTTGGAAAGATAAATGAATAATATTTTCATCAAAATAAGAACTTGAATGAACATTAAGGACTGGACTATAAGGATTACATTTGATTAGGTCTTCTATACTTTTAGTAATCCTATCTTGTTTTTGTGTATCTATAGTAACTTGCTAATTTTTGATGTGGACTTTGGACTGTGCAAACATCAAGGTGAGTTTACGCCCCCTTTTAATTTGTTTTACTCGGGGAAAAAGCTTGCTCATTGGTTTTGGACTATGCTATCTTTAAAATTATTTTAGACTATCGTGTGTGCTTTGAGTCATAGGATCGAGTCGAAACTTTCCTATACGAGTATGTAAACTTATTTGGACTGTCATGGAAAGGCATTGTTAATACTAACAAGCTAACATCCCACACTTATTATTAGTATGCTAGCTAAAACTAACATGTCATGTGCTTGTCCTTGGGTGAATATAATCCGGTTATTAGGACCTGGATTGATCATGAGCTTATATTGGATTTTATGACTACTATGTTCTCATACACACACATATTTGCATATGACTTACACGACAACATATTTTGTACATATAAACCTGTGAACTCACCCATGTATGTTGACTTTTTAAAGCATGTCTTTTTAAATAATAACGCTTATATACTTGGACAATGGACTATAGTTGTCTACCGCTCCTACAAGAACAATAGACTATGTGTTTGGGCGATTTGGTTTTGGTTTTGAATTATGTTTACTTATGTGGATTATATTTGGTTTGGATTTGTATTTGTACTTGTAGTTCCAATTTAGAACTCTTGGGATTATATGTTCATTATGGTAGACATTATGGGATTGACTTTACTTGAAATTTCGGATTCGGATTCGGATTCGGATATCCGTTCGGATATCCGAATTCCAAAAAAAATTAGATTATTTAATACATTTTATAAATATGTAATAATTTTTATTGAAGTTTTTATCGGATAATTGAAGTTTTTTATTAAAATGTCCTAAATATCTAAAAATATCCGAAATAGTTAATTAATATTTAATATTTTTAAATTTTTATAAAAATATTTTGGATATTTTGGATATTCGGATATCCAAAATATCCGAAAATTTTGAAAATCACTATCCGAATCCGAATCCGAAATTTCGGATATCCGAATTTTGGATTTTTGGATATTTTGGATATTTCGGATTCAGATTCGGATTCGGATATTTTTGAACACCCCAACTTGACACTTGTTCTTATGAGTTAGACGACGTCATGATCTATTGATGGAGAATGACTTTAATGATTTTCTTAGGCCTCTAATGTGTAATGACTATCTCGTCCATTGCATCGTCATGTTTGAATTATCAGCGATTGTGTGACGTCGCCAATACGTGTGAACCCCATGCGTAAACATGAAACTGAATTTATCGTGCAAATCAATTTTAGCCTAATAACATGATTAATTATATTACATATATGTTATAAAATGACTACGTATTTAGACATTTTGTCAGCGAGTGCAATAGTGTAAATTTTAATCCCATTCACAAATTCACCACTTACTATAAAACAGTAAATTATTCCTTGTGTATTTCTTTTTGTACCTCTAAAAAGATGGTTAATGAATATAATTTTGCTCTATAAAACAGTACATTATTCCTTGTGTATTTCTTTTTATACCTCTAGAAAGATGGTTCATGAGTAATTTTGATCTTCTATAGGTAGAACTATGAGCACATGAACTAAACAATATTTTTGCGAATTAACTTTACATTGAGTATTATATCTAAACGTATGTAGAAATAAACATGTTGTAATAATACAACTAGAAGTAAAAAAATATATATTACTTTGTTGTGAAAAAAACAAACTAAACTCATATTATATTTGACCTTTGAGTTATGACCGCGTGTTGCGAGGGTTTGGTTTTAATAAACATGTTGTAATAATACAACTAGAAGTAAAAAAATATATATTACTTTGTTGTGAAAAAAACAAACTAAACTCATATTATATTTGACCTTTGAGTTATGACCGCGTGTTGCGAGGGTTTGGTTTTAAATAAAAGTTGAGACGTAGGTAGAAACATTCATATTTATCTAGACTTTAGAAGATAAGTTTGTTAGGGAAGAAATTAAAATATATTATATTTAACCTGGGTCGATTTTGAATAAATATTATATCGAAATGTCAATGAAAATTAGTATGTTGTAACAGTATATTTAGAATTTCATAAAATATTAAGTTCTAAAAGCATGAAACATATAAAAAAGTAGTTTTAATATTAAAATAACTTAAGCTTTGACGTGTTATACATTATGTTTGGAGGATTTGTACCAACTAACAATAGTTAATATTTATAAGACTTCTTTTTCATACGTAAATAAATTATTATTTCTAGTTAGTAACAATTTATTGATTTATTATTAAATACGAAGCATATATGATATTGGAAATGATATAGCTAATCATATCACGACTCTTATTTTCACTTGTTACACCTTTTGACTTGTCACATGCATCAATACAATTCCTTTTGTGTCACACCCTCATTTTTCACGTACGGGGTTTTACCGTCAGGCGTGTGACATAACCAGGATCTCAGATAAGCATTAGTTACACCAAACGACTCGATAATTACAAATCATATAAGTTGCTTAATTTTAAGGAAACAGACCAAATGTATTTAAGTAGTGCGGAAGCGAATATAGTGAAACATTCAACAATAGTTTTGAAACACACAAACATGTGTCCAATCCAGTTTATGTAAAGTAAATGCAAATTAAATCTTGAAAACAGTTTGTGGTGAATACAGAATGACATGCTGTAAATGCTGTGCTCCTAAACGTGCCACATCAATGTCCTGAGAGAAAACATGCAAAAATCTCAGTACAAGACTGGTGAGTTCACAGGTTTATCAGAAAACAGTAATTATCAGTAATGAAGTTCCCGGATTATGAAATCCGTCAAGTATGTAATCTCGGATTAGGTAATCCGTCAAGTATGTAATTCCCGGATTATGTAATCCGTCGAGTATGTAATTTCCCGGATTTAGTAATCCGATAAGTATAATGAAATCCTCGGATTTATTAATCCGATAAGTATAATGAAATCCCCGGATTTATTAATCCGGTCAGTATAAATGAAATCCCCGGATTTATTAATCCGTCAAGTATAATGAAATTCCCGGATTTACCAATCCGTCAAGTATAATGAAATTCCCGGATTTATTAATCCGTTAAGTATAATGAAATTCCCGGATTTATTAATCCGTCAAGTATAACAAATTCCCGGATTTGTAATCAAAGCATATAATGGGTAGCTAGTCCATAATGATCACTATGTGTATGAAGGCGCGGCCGAACTGACATGTAATCAAATAAATAAACAGGCCCGGATGTGGATCACACACCACGACACTTGTAATTAGGCTAACCGTTCACCCGTTTGACGAACGTTGTGCTAGCGCGACTAGCCCGGGTGGGGTATGTCAATCCCAGTAGTACTACTAACAATTACCTCGTTAAGTCCATATTAACGGTCCGTTGGGCAAGTATACACCATAGTATCAAGTATATGCAGTATTACAAAAATCCAATGTAATGTAAAGTTTATAAAAACAGCATGTTTCTCTCCCCCAAAAAGAGTATAAAGTAAAAGTGGGGCTGTAAACTCACCTTGATTGCGTTGCAAAGAAATAATGTTCGCACGACGATTAGAATTTCAGTTAACCTGTGTTTCGTTTAGTATGAACATAGTTAATGTTAATTATTATTTACGAGTTTATAATATGATTAACGTTAGAATATGAATTAAGGTTTTGATAGAATTATGTTTTGTTTAAATAATTAGATTTATAAAATAAATATCATATTTCTATTTGATAAATTATTAAGTGTTTTATAAACGAATTTAGATGTAACGATGATGTTCAACATGTAATTAAGCCGTATGATTACCGAAGAATAATTACAAAAATATTATTCTAAACCGTTCGTTTAAAGTATATTTTATAAAATAAATCATATTTGTAAATAATTTGGTAAACATTAATATAATCCAGAAAATTATTTAATGCTCAAAAATATAAACAAGATTTATAAAAATTATTTTTATAATTTTTATAAATTTTCTGTAATTTTTAAAAGTCCAAAAAGCCTTTAAAAAAATAAAAGAGGTTGCCCGGGTTCGAACCCGGGACCTCAAGGGTAGCATGGAAACGGGGAACCAGTGAACCAAGGCCGCAGCCGCGGTAAACAATGGTTCCAATTAGTTTTAAACAAACCCGTAAGCCTTTCCCCCAAATCAAGAACCCTAGTTTCAGTTCTTGATCAATTGACCATCGATTCGAAGTTGTTAATGAAATTAAACATAGGGCTTTTGTTCCCTATGTGAAACCGAGTGTATAGGTATGTTAAATTACCCGATTTGTGTTCGAATTGAAGGTGAATGGTACGATGAACAGGTCGCGGCTTCTGGATGTTCGATTGATGCCCAACGGTGATTATAATCAATTCCTTCAACAGGAAGTTTCTAATAATGCTTGTGATAAAAAACCCTCTGTTAATTTCGAGTTACAAAGGCTGGAGAGTGGCGTTCTAGTAAGTTGCAGGTCGCGGGTATTGGTGGTGTTCGAATGAGGGGTTTGTGTACGTTTTATACTAAATTGAATTTAGTGGAACAGCATGATGTAACATCGCGTATTTCAGTAAATATATATATATATATATATATATATATATATATATATATATATAATATAATATATATATATATATATAAATACATATATGTATATATAAATATACATATTAATTTTTGTTAGAATGTTGATAATTACAACACTTGTAATAATAATAATAATAATCAAAATAATAATAATAATAATAATAATAGTAATAACAATAATTATAATAATAAAGTCCAGGGGCTAAATGGTAATTTATGAAACTTAAAACATAAGTTTCAACACAAAATAACAAACCTTATAAACCACAGGGACCCAAAGTGTAAATTTTTAAAAATCACAGCCACCACCCCCGTTGATACCCGATTTTCCGGCGAGCTCCGGCATAGGATTCCGGCAAGCTCCGGCGAGGCACAAAACGACCAAAACACTTGATTTCGAACCCCACAATTTGACCGAATTGTTTCTTGGATCCAATTCGAAGTGGAATCCAACGAAAACACGCGTTAAATCCGACAAATTAACGGTTATAATTTCACTTTTATCTCGGATTCGAATCTAACTCATTAATGCATTTAAACAACATCAATAAACAAATTAAAGCTACACAATCGATCATTTCTTCATTTCTAATCGAACTCAACTCTCAAATCCATCTAAAACACACCCGAACATCACCTTCGAACTACCTCCCGATCGTCGGACCTGCAACTCCAATTCTAACCGACTTCCACTCGATTTTAAGCAAAATTACCATAGGGCTTTTCATCTTGATCACCATTCGAAGCTCCCCACAAGTTTAATTTGATTATGGTTGTGGTTTGATCATCAAATGATTACCCCACGAGTCGCGATTTGTTCATCAATGGGTTAAACATCAAATGATCACCATAAAGGTAATTGAACACATATACCTGCTCGGTTTTCCATGGGGAACAAAAGCCCCATGATCTTGTTCGTAAACAATCTCGATTTGATGGTCAATTTGGGCAAGGATCGATCTAGGGCACGAAATGAATTTGGGGATTTGTTTGGTTTGGGTTATATGAATTAAATCCTGAGTTATGTTCGCTGATCAGGCTTTGGCCTGCTGGTACCCGCGCCCCATGTTATCCAGGAGGTCCCGGGTTCGACCCCGGGCCACCTCTGTTATTTTTAAACATTTTTTTTAATGTTTTAAAAGCCTTTAAAAATTCCAAAAAAATTTCTAAAAATCATAAAAAATATTTTTAAAGCATTAAAAATATTTAAACAACTAAATTATTTTTCTGGAATCTATTTCAATATTTTATCTATTTTTAATAAATGTTTTAAATAAATAAAGTTATAAATAATACAAAATTATTTAAATAAAAATGAACTCCTAATAATAATTTAATTTATTGAATTATTATTGACACAATATTATTTGTAATAATTTCACACAATATTTATTATTGTTTAAATAATGATTAAATATATAAATTTATTATATTTAAATCATTTTAAATAACAATTTCATTTCTTTTAATAAATTAAATAATTAAACATATTAGTTAATTATCACATAATTAATTAATAAGATTAATTATTTATTTTTCCATATTTTCACAATAAATCAAACAGATACGTAAACTAATACGTTTATTTCTAAATCTAAACATAATCATTTTCAATAAATCTATTTGTTTCAAGACATACAAATTAGATAGAATATTTAAACCACCATTCAAAATCAAAATGGAAACCTTAAAACATTCCCAAATTTCCAAATCATTATTATTCTAATTCGAGACACCGATCCTTAGGTTAATCATAAGGAAATCGTTGGTGTCTAATCTATCACATCCAGATTCTAATCTCATCAATCAAGTGAGTATTCATATCCCTTTTTTTATATCATTTCCTATTTGGGGAAATCATGTGATACAATATATTCAATCATGATATTCACTTGTTGTTTCATTCTAAATTCAATTCAAGACAGGTTATGTTATTACTTGCAATTATGTGAACATACTGTGATAAACTGGACGACAGTAAACCCTAATTCAATCAATCAATCAATCCTGGTATCAATGGTAGATCTACTGGTTTGGGATAATCCACCCCACATGGCTTACGAGTGGTGATTATACAAACCCACCCCATATGAATAGTCGAGTGGTGATTGTGCCAGAGGCAAGAGTCAATCTATGGTGTATGTGTGGAGTCTATTATATGCAAGTGTCAAGTCAAGGGGTTTCTATTGTGTCGGTTATCTATATGCTTTACTATTGCAATATAAGTCTTAATGTTACCTGGTGAATTGAATTATTCTCAATCAATCAATCAATCTATATGTATACTCAAAACTGTGACTACTCACCAGCTAACTCGTTAGCTGACTTTATTTTCTCACGTGATTTCAGGTTAAGCAAGCTAGTGGACTTCTACTTGATCATATAAGACCTGGACTTAGTCAAAACAAAAGACAATTATTATTTGTGACTTTAACTGTTGTATTTGTATCTATTAAATTCATGTTATCATGTAATCTGATTTTAATATTATTTACACAATTAGACAATCATGAGTTATGAACAATCAATCATTCCCTCGTCCGCTCCGATGATTCCGCCGTCGGTCGGGTGTGACAGATTGGTATCAGAGCCATGGTTATAGGGAATTAGGTTATTAGAAATGGAATGACCTAGACTATAACTAAGAACCCTTACACATGAGTCCTCTCATGTATTTTACATGCTTAGATAGGATTTTATGTGCATTACATGTTTATACTTGATTATGTGATTATATGCCTTATGTGATTCTCCTTACACTTTGAATCTATCAATATACACACGAATCTTAACTCATACTCTAAGGCACTGTGTGCCTAATTCAAGTGATTTCAAACTCCAAAACTCGATTGTTATTCATGGTTTTCAAATCTCGTCAAAGTCCGTGTCACACGACCGAGAACATGCAATGCTGGAAGAGTGGGATACCTGTATCTTAAGGTGTTCTGTCTAGGCAAGGTATTTCATACAACTTGATTACCTTACCTGGGAACCCTCGAGATGAGTATTCGCTTATAGGTACGCATGTCCTCGTGCTGGACACAAATACTTTGATAAGTCAACGTATTCGTTTTGGGTTGCGAACCGAACGTTTACACTCCTAACCTCTCATTGTTGTTTTAAACAATCTCATTAACGATTTTATTATTTTGAAAAGTTTTAAAAATCAATTACCCGTTACTCATAAAGGTTTCTTCGTTCCTTATTATACAGCATGTCTTCTCGTCAAAACCGCTCTCGATCTAGAAGCTCTGGCCGCAAGATTGCTGCTATGGTGGCACGTGAAGTTGCTGCGGTTATCCCAACACTGCTTACTCATTTGAACCAAGGCAACAATGCTGTCCAAAACACAACTGCACCAAACACTGTCCAAAACCCAACTGCACCAAACCCTCCCAAAACTTGTACTTACAAGCATTTCAATTCTTGCAATCCCACTAAGTTCAGTGGAACTGAAGGAGCTACTGGATTACTACAGTGGTTCGAAAGCATCGAGAACACTTTCCTAAACAGCGAATGCCCTGAAAATCTAAAAGTCCGGTATGCCACAAGTGTTCTCCAGAAACGCGCACTTACTTGGTGGAACGGAGAGAAACGAACCCGTGGAACTGAAACTGCTCTAGCCTTAACATGGACTGAAGTTAAGGAGCTCATGACTAAAGAGTTCTGCCCAAGAAACGAAGTCCGAAAACTGGAAGCTGAATTCTGGGAGTTAACCCAAGACAGTGGCGAGAACCTCGCATACACTAACCGATTCCACGAACTGAGCCTTTTGGTACCGCATCTTGCTACCCCTACCTCCCGACACATCGAGAAATACATTGGTGGTCTACCCATGCAGATTCAGGATACGGTGTTAGGAAGAAATTCTTCAACACTAGAAGATGCTATCAGGCTGGCTGCACAGTTAACCGATAATCATGTGAAAGCTGGTTCCTTAACCAGGAAAGGATCGAAGAAGAATACCGATAAACTTCATAACGAAACCGTCAAAACCGATCAACCTGAGCTTTCCAAGAACAAGAAGAGGAAGGCTCAATCTCAAAACTTTGCTGTAATTACCCCTGCTGTGCCAATTAATCAAGTCCCTCCAACTCGTCAACCAGCAGTAAACAACCAATCGCTGATGAGAAAGCCATACGCTGGACCCCATCCACTGTGTGACATCTGCAATTACCATCATCCTGCTAACACTCAGTGTCGTCAATGCACAAACTGTGGTCGTTTGGGTCATACATTCAACGTGTGCAGGAGTGCTGCTAAAGCTCCGACTAATGCACCAGTTCACCAACATCCTCTTGCAATTACCCAGGGTCGTGCATGCTATCAATGTGGTGATCCGAACCATTTTCGCAATCGATGCCCTCAACTTATCAGCCTAGTTCCTACGGCTCAAGGACGTGCTTTCAACATCAATACCCAACAAGCTCAAGCCACCAATGATGTGGTGTTGCATAATCCTTGTACTTGATTTCGTCTTCATGATGTAATTCAAGAATTGTAATCGTGATTTTCCTTTTGTTACATTGATGTAATTTGGAAATTTCTAAATTTCTAGTTGAGATATTTTTCCTTTCGTTGTTAAGTCGAGCCTTGAACCGTTTGCACCGCGGGAGATGCAAGAGTTTGCAAGTCAACCTATGACTAAGGACACTCATATCTCCTAAATGATTCTAACTCATCAAAACAGGGGTGATTCCCTTACTTTGGTGATGAATCTTTATTCATTTCAATAAATGTTTTTTAATGATGTGTTTTATGAAATTTCATCCTCTGGATTAGGGTGATCTCCTTATCTCGAGGACTAACTTCAATTATTCACTTTGGAACTTGCATTTCACAAATGACATGATATCACTAAAATAGGATTGAAACCCGTACTTTGGTGAAAAATGTCAATCTTCGATTGTTTTCTTGTTATTATCAAGCTCAATCATCAAGATACGCGTGAAATTCATACCTTGATGATAATTTCATTTTTATGGATTGTATTTTTTCAAATGAAACGATCTCGTCAAAGTAGGAGTGAATTCTGGATTTTGATGAGGAAGTCTATCTTATTATATTTTGTTTTAGTAAAAAAATTCATCGTTAAGATAAGAGTGATTTCCCTTACCTTAATGGTGAGTTATCTCATCTTATTTCTGTAGATCCTCAGATCGAACTTTTGATTGGTAAGTTAGTGGTCATACCTTGAGCGTACACCATCAAGTTAGGGGTGAAAACCATACCTTGATGACTATTCTTATTTCTTGATCTCCAACTTATCATGGTTGTAATCAAGTGACGAGACGCATGTATTAACTTGAAGGGTAAATAATGTTAGTGTTTCGACCTATCAAGCCAAAGCATGATCTCTGAACTTGAACAGAGACCTGATCGTTTTAGGTTGATTTTGATTCCAAGCTTGGAACATTTAAATCCTTAAATCGATTTCTTTTCCTTTATTCTCATGTTTTTAACTCGGTCTAGCTACATCAAATCATTTATTCCTTATTTATCGACTTTCATTGTAAGTTATCATTAAAACATGTTTACATGATGGTAGTTCTCCTAAACAATCTATTGTCAAGTAAATATATCATCTCTGATCGTGATGGTCGCTTCATCTCCCATTTCTGGAAAAATCTTCAATCAGCTCTCGAAACTCAACTGAATCTTAGCACAGCCTATCATCCGCGAACCGACGGTCAGATTGAAAGAACGATACAAACCCTCGAGGATATGCTCCGGGCTTGTGTCATTGATTTCAGTGAATCGTGGGATTTTCATCTTCCATTGATTGAATTCTCTTACAATAAACAGTTACCAGCATACAGATGGCACCATTTGAGGCCTTGTATGGTCTAAAGTTGGTGAATCACAAATTACTGGTCCGGAGTTGATACAAGAAACAACCGACAAAATTCATAAGATCCGTGATAATTTGCTCACTGCTAGAAATCATCAAAAGCATTATGCTGATAAAGATGTAAGCACATAGAATACAATGTCGATGATCTCGTACTTCTTAAGATATCACCTTGGAAGAGAGTGATTCGCTTTGGAAAGAAAGGGAAACTAGCACCTCGTTACACGAGTCTATTCAAAGTACACGAGCGAATTGGGAAAGTAGCCTACAAGCTTGAACTACCCCAAGAGCTCAGCAATATACAACCAACGTTTCATGTTTCAAATCTCAATAAATGTCTTGCCGATGAAAATCTCCACATTCCACTCGACGAAGTCCAGATTGATGAATCTATGCACTTTATTGAGAAACCTGTGGAAATTATGGATCGGGAAGTCAAACAACTCAAACATAGTCAAATACCTATTGTCAAAGTCCGCTGGGAATCTAAACATAGCACAGAATTCACCTGTGAACGTGAAGACCAAATGAAAGCCCAGTGTACTCATCTTTTCGTTTCAATCTCCTCTTGAACAAATTTCGGGACGAAATTTCCTAAAGCAGGGGAGACTGTAACATCGCGTATTTCAGTAAATATATATATATATATATATATATAAATATATATATGTATATATATATATATAAATACATATATGTATATATAAATATACATATTAATTTTTGTTAGAATGTTGATAATTACAACACTTGTAATAATAATAATAATAATCAAAATAATAATAATAATAATAATAGTAATAACAATAATTATAATAATAAAGTCCAGGGGCTAAATGGTAATTTATGAAACTTAAAACATAAGTTTCAACACAAAATAACAAACCTTATAAACCACAGGGACCCAAAGTGTAAATTTTTAAAAATCACAGCCACCACCCCCGTTGATACCCGATTTTCCGGCGAGCTCCGGCATAGGATTCCGGCAAGCTCCGGCGAGGCACAAAACGACCAAAACACTTGATTTCGAACCCCACAATTTGACCGAATTGTTTCTTGGATCCAATTCGAAGTGGAATCCAACGAAAACACGCGTTAAATCCGACAATTAACGGTTATAATTTCACTTTTATCTCGGATTCGAATCTAACTCATTAATGCATTTAAACAACATCAATAAACAAATTAAAGCTACACAATCGATCATTCTTCATTTCTAATCGAACTCAACTCTCAAATCCATCTAAAACACACCCGAACATCACCTTCGAACTACCTCCCGATCGTCGGACCTGCAACTCCAATTCTAACCGACTTCCACTCGATTTTAAGCAAAATTACCATAGGGCCTTTCATCTTGATCACCATTCGAAGCTCCCCACAAGTTTAATTTGATTATGGTTGTGGTTTGATCATCAAATGATTACCCCACGAGTCGCGATTTGTTCATCAATGGGTTAAACATCAAACGATCACCATAAAGGTAATTGAACACATCTACCTGCTCGGTTTTCCATGGGGAACAAAGCCCCATGATCTTGTTCGTAAACAATCTCGATTTGATGGTCAATTTGGGCAAGGATCGATCTAGGGCACGAAATGAATTTGGGGATTTGTTTGGTTTGGGTTATATGAATTAAATCCTGAGTTATGTTCGCTGATCAGGCTTTGGCCTGCTGGTACCCGCGCCCCATGTTATCCAGGAGGTCCCGGGTTCGACCCCGGGCCACCTCTGTTATTTTTAAACATTTTTCTTAATGTTTTAAAAGCCTTTAAAAATTCCAAAAAATTTCTAAAAATCATAAAAAATATTTTTAAAGCATTAAAATATTTAAACAACTAAATTATTTTCTGGAATCTATTTCAATATTTTATCTATTTTTAATAAATGTTTTAAATAAATAAAGTTATAAATAATACAAAATTATTTAAATAAAAATGAACTCCTAATAATAATTTAATTTATTGAATTATTATTTGACACAATATTATTTGTAATAATTTCACACAATATTTATTATTGTTTAAATAATGATTAAATATATAAATTTATTATATTTAAATCATTTTAAATAACATTTCATTTCTTTTAATAAATTAAATAATTAAACATATTAGTTAATTATCACATAATTAATTAATAAGATTAATTATTTATTTTTCCACATTTTCACAATAAATCAAACAGATACGTAAACTAATACGTTTATTTCTAAAATCTAAACATAATCATTTTCAATAAATCTATTTGTTTCAAGACATACAAATTAGATAGAATATTTAAACCACCATTCAAAATCAAAATGGAAACCTTAAAACATTCCCAAATTTCCAAATCATTATTATTCTAATTCGAGACACCGATCCTTAGGTTAATCATAAGGAAATCGTTGGTGTCTAATCTATCACATCCAGATTCTAATCTCATCAATCAAGTGAGTATTCATATCCCTTTTTTTATATCATTTCCTATTGGGGGAAATCATGTGATACAATATATTCAATCATGATATTCAATTGTTGTTTCATTCTAAATTCAATTCAAGACAGGTTATGTTATTACTTGCAATTATGTGAACATACTGTGATAAACTGGACGACAGTAAAACCCTAATTCAATCAATCAATCAATCCTGGTATCAATGGTAGATCTACTGGTTTGGGATAATCCACCCCACATGGCTTACGAGTGGTGATTATACAAACCCCCCCATATGAATAGTCGAGTGGTGATTGTGCCAGAGGCAAGAGTCAATCTATGGTGTATGTGTGGAGTCTATTATATGCAAGTGTCAAGTCAAGGGGTTTCTATTGTGTCGGTTATCTATATGCTTTACTATTGCAATATAAGTCTTAATGTTACCTGGTGAATTGAATTATTCTCAATCAATCAATCAATCTATATGTATACTCAAAACTGTGACTACTCACCAGCTAACTCGTTAGCTGACTTTATTTTCTCACGTGATTTCAGGTTAAGCAAGCTAGTGGACTTCTACTTGATCATATAAGACCTGGACTTAGTCAAAACAAAAGACAATTATTATTTGTGACTTTAACTGTTGTATTTGTATCTATTAAATTCATGTTATCATGTAATCTGATTTTAATATTATTTACACAATTAGACAATCATGAGTTATGAACAATCAATCATTCCCTCGTCCGCTCCGATGATTCCGCCGTCGGTCGGGGTGTGACACATGATCTATTATCCTTTCGTTAGTGCAGAGTTAATTTTGATTATTATTAAGTTTAGTGCCGCATTTTGTGAGTGGGTCGGCCGACTTTCGGTCGAAGGTGGAAACCACACCAAACCGACACCATTATTCAATTTTCAAGACCCTACGAGTTCGAGTCATGCACTAGATTGTGTCGGGGTGATTTATTTGATCAAAAATCGAGTGGATTGCGGCCTTTGGAGTCGCCGGAGGGCCACCGGAATAGTGGCCGGCGGTGAAGAGAGGGTGACGGGCGGGGGTGGGTTTTAAAAGAAAATTTACACGTTTGGTCCCTGGAGTTTCGTACTGTTATTATTTTATGCCAAAGCTTTTAAATCAGGTTTTAAAAACTACAAAATTAACCCCTGTACTTTAATTCTAAGTTGTTAATATTGTTAATTATTATTATTATTATTGTTATTATTATTATTATGTTATTGTTAGTATTATTATTATTATTAACATTATTGTTATTAATATTATATTACTTATTCATTAAATAATTATATACAAGTTTTAGAATTTTTAAAATTTAAATCCTAAATTTTACCGAAATTTTCCGGGTTGTCACATTTTGTACATATTAAAAGACAAAATTTGATTTAAACTCACTACTATATTAAAACTAGGGTAGGGTTATAGTGAAAAATAATACTTAATATATCTAAAAAAGCTAAGAGGAATTTTGGGCTAAATATGTGTTCTTTTATTGAATTTAAAGAGTATGATATTTTGTTAATTCTTTCAAATACGTCATGTTATTATGTTTAATATATATGATCATTGTGTCAAATATGTCAGATCATTATGCCAAATATTTTTTTATCATTGTGGTTTGCGTCTAGATCATTTTGTATTACTTTTATCAATGTTTTTTTATCTATTATATTAATTTATTTTATTTTATCATTTTGTTTGAAGTACACATTAATATTATTTTATCAATGTGTTTTTCAGAACTTATTATTAAAAAACACAATGGTTTTCAGAGAAACAATAACGAGCAAAAAAAAAAAACACACACAATGATACATTTATCATTATGTTTTATATTTTATATTATTTGTATTATTTTTTATAGTTTTCAGTGTGTTAAACAAATTAGTTTTATATTTATCGTTGTGTTTTACATATTAGAAAATACATAATAGTGTTAATCTTACAATTGTGTTTTTAAATACTCATTAATATTATTTTATCAATGTGTTTTTCAGAACTTATTATTAAAAAAGCACAATGGTTTTCTGAGAAACAATAACGAGCAAAAAAAAAAAACACAATACATTTATTATTATATTTTGTTTTATATTATTTGTATTATTTTTTATAGAACTTATTATTAAAAAAACACAATGGTTTTCAGAGAAACAATGGTTTTTTTATTTAAATTTTTGTATATGATGGTTTTGTACTTGTTTTAAAGAAACAAAAAAAAAAAAAAAACTTTTGCTTTTATAGTGTAAACTTTATAAGATAAATAATGTTTATATAAAAGTTAAGAGTGTTAAAAAAATTGGGAGAACTTAAAAAAATTAACAAAAGTGGTGATGATTAAAATATCATTCCAACAACTTTTTCTTTACAAATATCGATTAAGAAAAAATAGCTATGATTCTTTCTTACACATGTTAAATGAAACACACTTTTTATTTACTCGTATCTAAAAATTATACATATCAAATAATTAAACCAAAGTGTTTAGATTATACAATAATAAGGGGTGCAAGGTGATTTACTTAACTCCTCATTTGCATAGGATCGAGAAGGAGCCAAATTGTTTCACGATCTAATGTACCTAGTCTTACCATACACTTTGTGTAGAAAGTCATTCGATGTTAAGTATATAAGGTGGCCATAGCCACCCTCAAAAGTCGTGGTTTTTTCATTCGATCGATCAATTTCAAGCCACTGATCCCACATAATAGAATGAGACAAAATTTAAAAAGATATGAATTATGAAAATTAATGTGAAAGCCATCTTATATTCTACTAAATTTCCACGTTGACGTTGACTTTGAAAAGTAAACGGCTTTGAGTATATATTAATAATTGTTAGATTGTTGATTATTGATAACTAATCCATGCTCCAACTCTTCTTCTACAAATTTTTTTAATGGGACATACTATTACTCATCTTGTTATAATCCTCCTTTTCATGTTATCAGAAACCACTGCTAATGATTTCATCACATACCCAGTTAAACATTTGACTATTTTTCTTCCCATCATGGTGGTACTTTGCTCATTGCTTCTTGCTTACTTGTGCTACAATTTTTGCAAGGATGCCGAGAAGAAAATCCAGCAAGAAACAAAAAAGCATGGAGATGTGTGCTGGGTATTGAATTACGATGGGACAATTGCATATGAAGACTTCATCGCTGCTACAGAGGATTTTGACCTCAAATACTGCATTGGAACCGGACGCTATGGTAGTGTTTATGAAGCCAAATTGCCTGACGGTAAAATATTTGCTTTGAAAAAACTACACCGTTATGAAGCCAAGCAACCTGCATTCAACAAGAGTTTCAAGAATGAAGTCCGAGTGTTAACCAATCTAAGACACAAAACATTGTCAAACTTTATGGTTTTTGTCTCCATAACAAATGCAACTTCCTTGTATATGAATACATGGAAAAGGGGAGCCTATTTTACGCCTTAAGTGACTGTGAGTTAGCTGTTCAAGTGGACTGGATCACTAGGGTGAACATTATCAAAGATGTAGCCCATGCTTTGGCATACATGCATCATGATTGCAGCCCTCCTATTGTTCATAGAGACCTATCAACCACCAATATTCTCTTGAACTCAAAAATGGAAGGATTTGTTGCTGACTTTGGAGCAGCCAGATTACTTAATCCTCATTCCTCCAACCATACAGTAACCGCAGGAACATGGGGATATATCGCTCCAGGTATTCATGCATAATCTTATGTTTATTTTGGTCTATATGCATTTGAACTTTTACTAACGATCCTATGGTATATATGATCATGTAGAGCTTGCCAATAACATGACTGTGACAGAAAAGTGTGATGTGTATAGCTTTGGGGTTGTGGCACTTGAGATAATTGGTGGAAAGCATCCTAAAGAGCTCCTGTCATCCATGAACTATTTTACTAGCAATGGTACAACACTTGAAAGTATATTGGACAAACGACTCCCTTATCCGACTGATAAGTTGATTGAAAGAAAAATTATGCTTGTTCATAATGTAGCACGAGCATGCATTCTCACAGATCCTAAGTGTCGTCCTACGATGAGAAACGTGTCTCAACAGTTATCGTGTTGAGGGCATCATATGTATCTTTGAGAACAATCCTTAATTATACTTTTGTCAGGAATGTATTTATATACTATACATAACTTACTTTCTATTGTATTACAATTTAATTATAACCGTGTCAGGAATATATTTAATTATTTATATACTATATATAACTTACTCTCTATTGTATTACAATTTATTTTATTTACAGGATAAGATTATACATAAAACAATATATTTAATACTTGAGAAGTATTTTGCATTAGGATGGATGTTTTGTATAATTCATTACAGGGGAGTAAATGGAACCATCAAATCGCCCCAACCGGCCAAAACAAGACGAGTCCGCTGGGGATAACCAAAACCTATGTTTGTGAAAATTTTTAAAACCAATGTACCCCATCTCATACCAGATCACTTGTTTCGGATGTTTCGGGTATATTCCAGTCAAGAGCATTGTTTTTTTTGCCATCCCTGCCCATTAGACATTGTTTTGTGATGTACGTATGATTAATGGTCCGGGTTTGTAAACAATATAGTTTTACATATCTTGTGTTTATTGCTTTATTTGTGCCAGACTGCCAGATCACAAAATCAAAGTGATATTAAAGCACACACGAATGCGATTAGATACGAGTTATATTTTATAAACAATCCATGAAAACAACATTAACAAAGACATTACCTCATTGATTCAATCTCCGACATATGTTTTAACTCCAATTCTTGTACATGTCATAAAGTCAGCAGACTTATATGTCAGCATTTTCACGTGAGCCCTCCATTAACAATTTGAATTGCATACAGAAGTTCTCCTTTAATGAATCATAGTCATTTCTTTGCTGCAACAGTGATTGGCTGCAAAAAGAAAAGAAGAGAATCAATTAATTTCTATAACAACAATCTTGAACATACTTTCTAGCATGGTAAATAATTCTAAATTTTGTTGTGTAACCATACAACTATAATCATGCCAATTTTCAGGTGATTTAAGTATTTGAAATCTCACATTGTGTTCGGAATAATATTTGCTTACATTGACTTGTAGGTTGGATGCAGAGCCGGGAACACCATATCTACTCTTATTTATTTATTCAGAGGAAACTAATAATATAGTTATAAGTGACAATGAATTCATATGATCTACTTCACCAACATATTAATCCAACACAGATGGCCCCACATGATTTGCACTTTGATTTTGTCTCACTCAGCTCCTTCTCATGAGACTATGGCTGTGAAAATAAGATTAGCTCATTTTGAGTTTCATAAAAAAAATGCATTTGTCTGTATTCATAAAGCAACAACTCATGAGTTACCGAAAATAAAACACCTCCTCCCCACTCCTAATCATTTTGCCACTAGTCTAGATTCAAGGAGAAAAGAGTGTTAAAACAAACAAACAAACAAACTAACTAACAAAAGAACTGCATCTAGTGGAAAGAAAACTAAGACAAGATTTAGTGGCAATCCCTTCACCCTAACCATGTGGGATTTTTAAATTAAACAACACAGATTTCATAGTAAAAGAGATCATGAGATGATGGTGAGATTCAGATATTCACCACTAGACATTAAAATATCAAATTCAATAACAATATAGTTAAAACTAACCCTTAGTGCACATATTTACTTTCATCTTTCATAATTCATTTACAAATACACAAAATATATCATGAATTGATCCTTTTATAAAGAATAAATGCATTTGTGATAGTTGTATATGTTAAAGATTACAGACTTATAATTCATAGGTACGAATCTAGAAACAATGCACATAGTTCTAACTGTGCAGAATCCTCTTTATAAACCTTTGAATAAAAAGAATAGCTTCTCAAGGAGTTAATCTAAACATAAATATATCCTAAGACACCTCAATGAACCAACAAAGAATGCAAATGAGAATCTTGAACACACACATACATCAGTTCAATAAGTGAATCAAATTAAAGTTAAGGAGGTCATAGAAAACCCTAAATTTGATTTAAGATATTAGAGGATAAAATCGACATACACTGAATCATCGTTCCGCCTCAAATTAAGCTACTGTCGTCCTCCTTCACCGTCATCGTTCCGTCACCATCGCCGCCGTGACGGTCGCTTCATTCTCCACCCCTCTACCGTGAATCTCTCTATTTCTTCTTCTTGGTGGTTCATTTGAGAGAGAGACAAATTTAGTGTTCATTTTTTAAATCCTAAAAAATTTTATTACTATCAAATGACTGACGAAGCAGTGACTTACCCGTCATGTTAAGGGGATGTTTGGGATTCCTTCTTAAAACTCCTTTAGACTTATTGGAGAGATAAAAAAATAAAAATACTCTTTTAAAAAATTAATAAGTTAAAATTTTAACTTATTAACTTTTTGAAGGAGTATTTTGTCTTTTTAACCCCTCCAATAAGTTAAAAGGAGTTTTGAGAAGGAATTCCAAACACCTCCTAAGTATTTGAGTACGTAACTCAAAATCATTATTAAAAAGAAACTTATCATAGGTATGAGAAAACGTGCTCAAGCGGGTAAGTCGCTTAATTAATCTATCAAAGACTCAGATCTAAGATTCAATTAATTTGAATATAGATCTAAATCAATCAAGCAATGAGAGAATGCTTGCTGAGTGATAAGTCGCTTAATTAATTGTTTAAAAGACAATTAAACAATTTTAATACTGATAGATCAATTGATCTAAATCAATGAGCACTTGGCTCTGATACCACCTGTGAATCCAAGGATCTCAAGTCAGGAATTATCAGTATTAAAATAAAATCAAATTAATGATCGCGGAATTATCATTAATTGCCGTTTAATCGTGTCAATTGTTATTGAAGAACACAACACAATGTCACAGTAAATACGAACACAATAATTATTCAAAATATTTCATTAATTATCAGTAATGATTACAAAAGAATAATTATGAATAACTATGAACAATGTTTTCTTCTATCGAATGAATGTTGTTGATGTGACTGCGGCTAGGGTTGTACAATGATGTAATGCTTGACAGCCGTAATATTGCTTAATTGTGTTCTCCGAGATGTGAAACCTAGGACTCATATTTATAAGCGCTTTGAGTCAGTTAAGGAAACACCGGATCTCTTGGATTTGTTATTGATTGATTGACTTGTTTGACTTGTTGATATTTGAAATCATACAAGTGTTCTGAACTTCCGCAGGAGCCTGTCTTCCGCAGGAGTCTTGCTCTTCCGCAGGAGTCTTGCTCTTCCACAGAAACTTGATCTTCCGTAGGAAATTTGTCTTTCGTAGAAGTCTTCACTCCATCATGCAATCCTTGTCATCCGTAGGAGTCTTCACTTGAGTGATGTGTTGTAAGAAACATATCTACGGATTAACATTATTGTTCATCCGTAGATGTTTCTTACACTTGGCTAATTTTCAGAAATTCTACCAAGTATATTGATTTTACCTGTCATCATACAAAAAGCAACACATATATATGGGTTAATATATTCAATGCACATATATATATATATATACTGATAGTTAGTTACAATCATTAATTACAAGACTTGACTAAAGTTCTAAGCCTATACAAAATAATCTAGACCTATACTATCTAGATCCAACAGTCTTGTCAAGCTATAACATTTGTTTGAATCCTAAAGTTCTGATCTGAATCCGTTCCAGGTCACGGAGCCTATACATTCAAGTCCTTTATGGACTTTAAGCCTAATCCATTCACTGGGGCAGAAGGAGCCGTAGGACTCCTACGGTGATTTGAGAAGATCAAATCTGTGTTCAAGATGTGTAACTGCCCGATGGCAAATTGGGTTAAATACGTTACCGACACTCTGGATGGAGTTGTATAATCCTGGTGGAATACCCAAGTATAGATGTTAGGAGTTGAAATTGCTAACAAGACTACCTGGGAAGATTTCAAGAATCTAATGAAAGAGGAGTACTGTCCCCGTAAAGAGGTGAAGAAGTTAGAGGTGAAATTATGGAACCTCAAAATGACGGGTTTCGAGATCGAGGTGTACATAAGTCGATCTCATGAGCTTGCAACACTGTGTCCTAACATGGTCAATCCTCCCTCTTTGAGGTTTGAGAGATACTTGCACGAACTGTCTCCTGAGATCTAGAGCATGGTCATTGCTTCCAGACCAAATACTATACAGGAGGCGATCAGACTGGCTCAAAAGTTAACAGACTAGGTAGTCACGTAGGGTAACTACCCCCGCGTGGTGCGGTGTCAACAATCACTAATGGTGGCAATAAAAGAAAGTGGGAGTCTGGTCCAATAATTACAAGCAGAGCTCTTCTCAGCAACAACCACAACAATCACGAAAGTTTGACAACTCCTGTTCATCTAACCAATCATCTTCTTCATCCCAACATTGTGGTGGCTATACTGGGACATTACCTAAGTGTAACAAGTGCAACTACCATCATAACAGGCCTTGCAAAAAGAACACTTGTGAGAGATGTGGTAAGTTTGGCCACGTTGCTAAGAATTGCCGTGTGAACTTAGCAGCAAAACAGCCAGCACAATAGGAAGAGCAAAAGGGCTCTTATGAATGCGGTTAACCCAGGCACTTCAAGAGGAATTGCCCAAAACTGAAAAAGAACAATGACGGTGGTAACGGTGCTGATAACCGCAATGGAAACGACAATGGAAATGGAAATGGTGGTGCCATGTGACATCCGTCACCGAAGGTCCGTCATTTAACGCGTTTGATTTAACTTCTGTAGTCGGTCATTCCTCACCCTTATAGCCATCTATGTGAATACTATGTCTATTTGTTTGCTTGGTCAGCCTTATGCGTGTGCTATCGTAGCTTAAATCGTCATCACCTTGAAACATTATCTAAGATTTGCCCCAACACTAACGCACCATTTTTATATAAAAAAAACTATTGTCACGTATAAAACCATTTTTAAATTATAAATATCATTAACAACATTTTATCATTAATAAAAACAAGACTAATTAATAACGTTTTCAACCAAAACAAAATTCAGGAACTCGGGGCAAAGTACAGGGACTAAAAGTGATATTTTGCAAACTTGGGATGGGTATAAAAACCCCATTCCCAGCCATTTTCACCATCTTCTTCATTTCTTCATCTTTTCTCCTCTTCTTCACACTCTTCACCATCTTAGCACAAAAACCGCTCGTTTTCTCGCGTTTCCACCGTCAAATCTTGGTTATCTTCGTGAATACTCATTTCTAGCAGGTAGATAACTTTGTTTGACCCGTTTATTGCTCGGATTAGCTGCTGCGTTTTCTAAGGTTTCGGGTGCTCGGGTTCATCCGAGCACATGAGGTCGTGTAGGCTTGCATGTTGCATTTCTGAGTGTGCTTCTTGTTTAGGCATGTTAGAATAGGTATTCTGGAAGTTTTTGGGGTGTAAAACGAGTGCACGGAGCAGCTGGTGACTGCTCTGCACTCAACAGTCGCGAATCTGCTGTTCATCACGACTGGTTCTGTTCACGCGACTGAGCCGTGCGATTGGGAGAATCGTACGACTGAGTCATGCGCATGGGTGTATCGTACGACTGAGTGGTGCGACTGGGGCGAGTCGTACGACTGAGTCATGCGACTGGGTGTGTGCGATTGAATGTGTGTGCGAATGAGTCCATGCGAGTGAGTGTGCGTGCGATTGAGTCAGTGCAAATGAAATTGTGTGCGATTGTGTGTGTCGTACGACTGAAAGGCCAGTCGCACGAATGAGTGTTCAACCGCACGAATGAAGCTGATTCATGTGAATGAAGGTTCAATCGTGCGTATGGAGGTTGAGTCGTATGACAGGGTCTTGCATGGTACGACTGAATGCTTAGTCGCATGAATGAAGGTTCAATCGTACGAATGAAGCTGATTCGTACGACTGAAGGTCCATTCGTACGAAGGAAGGGTTGAGTCGTGCGTCCGGTCCTGTTGTATGACTAACGATGTGTGTGTGTGTATGGATCCCCTCTTCGGAGATCTCACGACGATGAAGTAACATCAATAAAGTGTCATAGCTTGACCACAAAGATTAAAGTCAACGCTATCAACAGGCACATACTATTTAAAATACCTAGTCTGATATGTGTATGTCTGCTGTGTGTGTACTACCCACGACCGAACCGAAACTGCCCAAATCTATTGACAACATCTTATGCTTTATGCTCATTATTAATGCTTGTCAGTAACTGTCAATAGGTGTTTGACTGTTCATAGCATCCTACCGTTGGGAATATTCATCATACGTGCCTATCATCTGTTCAGTGAGTTTCGTGGCCCCTTTTTACTCTTATAAAACCTTTTTAAATAGTTTCAACTTGGGGGAAAAGAATGCTCACCTACTTAACTTGATTTCAGGCACTTTCCCTAGTGGAAGTTGGCTGCTACTACTATAAGAACCTTACCTTGCTTATCTTGTGATTGCTGTTATATGAACTTGTACTACGTGCTATGTTACCACTATGTATACTACTTAGCGGTAACATATTACTGTGTGCTACTACTTGATGTTATGTGTTGTTTGATGCTACTTGTGAATGCTATTGACCTTGGATGCTCTCGGCGGTGTGGCTCTTCTGTGTGGTTCTTCTGTGTGGTTCTTCTAAGCCGGTCATCCATTACAACCATTAATCCCGGTAATTAGGACCTAAAGATTGGGTTGGTTGTAACCTATACGTATGCGCTGTGTGGATCTTGCTACGTCATGTTAAACTCATTTTACTATGGAAAACCTTTTTATATAACCCTTAATCCCGGTAATGGGACCTAAGGACTGGTTTGGTTATACACTATACGTATGCGCTGTGTGGATCTTGCTACGTCTTATTAAGCTATTTATGCCTTGAGAATATTTTCCTTACAGCCATCAATTCCCGTGAGGAACCGAACATTAGGTTTGGCTGTAGCTACTTATAACTGGTACAACCGCCTATACATAAGTATAGTTACGGTGGCCCTTATTAATCTTACTGGTTTCATCTTAACACCTTTTATTACTTAAAACCCGCGAAGCTCACCAACAATTATGTTGACCGTTTTAGCATCTCTTTTCAGGTGATCAAGGTAATTGAAGATCTAGGAGTGCTGCCTTTTAGAGGAGACACTAGGATACATTTTATAATCATTACCCTTGTAAAGCTTGAACATGGTCTTTTGTATACTTGTTCCCGAGTTGTGGGAATTTACATTACAAGTTATCCTTAATGCTTATGTGATCATTTATGTTGTGCTTACGGCTATGTTGTCGTGAACATTGACTATACACGACACAAGTCTCCAATTGTGTTCGGGTGTCGTCATGACACGCTTGTCATCCTATTATTATTATTGCTACTCTATTCCATACCATGTGTTATGACGATCCCGTCTAGCTCACATTCCTCGTGTTTCCGCTATCAGCGGGGTGTGACAGACTGGTATCAGAGCCATTGGTTATAGAGAATTAGGCAATTACACTTGACCTAGACTATAACCTAGGAACCTTCATGTAGATTTGCATGCTTAAGCTTGTGTGCATTTATATATCTCGTGTATGTGTTCCTCCTTACATGTTTGATTACCCTTCTGTCATGTGATCTTCACCTTGTGCTTGAGCCCTTGTGCTCGTCCCTTTATGAGATGCTTTCTATTAGATCTTCCGTTTCCTCTGCGCGCCAAGTTATCATAACCAAATTCGGGTATTGAGACCCGAAGAGATCTTCACAGATCATACATTGCGCTAGACCTCAGATACTGAGACCGACCCGAGGAGGCTATGTCTGAGTCCTTTCAAGGACGCGAGATAGACAACCTCCGCCAGACCATATGTGATTACATGTTGGGCTATCAGATGACTTGATGAATTATTGTGGATATGATGTGAAGGAAGGTCGGATGTCATGTAACCGGATTAGGCATCATTCTTGGTACATCGTGGGTGTGGTGGGAACGCTGCGGGAACCCTATATATAAACATCACCGGTATACCGAGAATATGCTTAAAATGGGCTGCATGGTGACTTGACTGACTGGAACATGAAACGTTGGAACTTGATAAGTGGAGTACTTGTGTATCTTAGGGTGACTAAAGCTTATATGTTGCCTCTTGTATGAATAGAACATGCCGCCTCGAAGATCTACCCACAGCAATAGTAGCGGAAGTGAAGCCCCGAGGGGCAGAGGCAAAGGCAGGGGTAGACCTCCAATAGCAAATGAAGGCCCTTCTGGCAATACCCAAGGGACTGGAAATGCTGATATGGCAGCCTTAATTGCTCAACAATTGACTGCCCTGATTCCAACTATTGTAGCTCAGGTGAGCGACGCTTTGCAACAGCAAAACCTCCCCCACGGGGATGGTGGTAATGAAAACGAGGATAATGGGAACCCGATTGGGAATGAAAGCAATCAGGAGACCGGGAATGGTGGTACGGCAGGGAATGAAACTGGGGCTGCTAATGCCAAACGGGGCTGTTCTTACAACGAATTTGTGGCCTGTAAGCCCCGGGATTTCGATGGGAAAGGTGGGGCGATAGCCCTGACTAGATGGCTTGAGAAGATGGAGGCTGTGATCGACATCAGTGAATGCCTCGACAGCCAACGGATCAAGTATGTTACGTGCTCACTGCAGGGCAGAGCACTAACCTGGTGGAACACCCAGGTTCAAGCTAGAGGAAGGGAATCTGCGATGCAGATGACTTGGGATGAATTCAAAGCCCTGATTACCGAGGAATACTGCCCTCTCAACGAGATGCAGAAACTTGAGCATGAATTTTGAATCATGCTATAGTGGGGCTGGGCACACAGCTTATACTGACCGATTCCACGAGTTGGCTAGACTAGTTCCACACCTAGTCACTCCGGAATCCAAGAGGATTAAAGGTACATTTGGGGACTCGCGCCTCAAATCCAGGCAATGGTAACTGCAGCTGCTCCTCCTACAATCCAGAGCGCAATTCTGAAAGCTGGCGCTCTCACTGATGAGATGATAAGGACAGGGTATTGGGTAAGAGAGCAGAGAAAGGAAGGAAGCTGGGGAAACAAGTCGGTCTGGTACCGGAAAGTCTGATAAGAGGGCCAAAACGACCAGAAATTTTGTGGCCGTGACTCAAGGGAAGAAGGAATATGCTGGGCCGCACCCGAGATGTGACAGGTGCAATCTTCATCATCCTCCAGCAGCGCCGTGCCGGTGTGTTGAACTGCAGATGCCCGGGGCATCAAGCAAGAGACTGCAGAGTAGCGCCAACCTGGTGGCACCCATCAACGCGGTTAACCCCGCTGGGAATGCCAGGGCTTGTTACGAGTGTGGAGGCCTCGATCACTTCAGGAATATGTGCCTCCGACTGAATAGGGCACCGGTTCAGCAAGGAAACAACCAACATCAGATAATGGCCATAGTAGGTGCTCAAGGCCAAGGAAACCAAGGTAATGCTGCATGGGGTCGTGCCTTCGTCATTGGAGCTAATGATGCCCGTCAGGATCCGAACGTTGTCACGGGTACGCACTTACTCAATAACCACTTCGCATCTGTACTGTTTGATACTGGGGCAGACAATAGTTTTATATCATCTGAGTTTGTGCAAATGCTTGATTTGAGTGCCAGTAGACTAGAAACTAGTTACTCTGTAGAAATGGCAAATGGTAGGGTTGAACATGCAGAGGAAATTATTAAGAACTGCACCCTAATACTGGAAGACCAGGCCTTCAACATAGATTTGATACCTTTTGAGTTGGGAGCTTTGACGTAATAGTGGGAATGGATTGGTTGTCTAAGCATGGGGCCGAGATTGTTTGCCGAGATAAAGTAGTACGGATCCCCATGTCAGACGGGAAAGTACTCAAAATACAAGGGGAGCGACCGGGAAAGAACTTGAAGCTTATCTCCTGCATGAGAGCATGCCAATGTCTACGAAGGCAGTGTTACACCTTTCTGGCTCACGTGGTAGAAAAGAAGTAAGAAGAGACGAAATTGGCAGACATTCCGATTGTACGGGATTACCCAGAAGTGTTCCTTGATGATTTGTCTGGATTGCCTCCTCCACAGCAGGTGGAATTCCATATAGAGCTGGTTCCTGGAGCTACACCGATAGCTAAGACACCGTATCGATTAGCACCCTCCGAGATGCAAGAGCTATCCAGCCAACTACAGAACTACTGGAGAAAGGTTTTATTCGACCGAGTTATTCACCGTGGGGAGCACCGGTGTTATTTGTCAAGAAGAAGGACGGGTCGTTCCGTATGTGTATCGACTACAGGGAATTGAACAAATTGACCGTGAAGAATCGGTATCCTCTTCCTAGAATCGACGACCTGTTCGATCAGTTGCAAGGAGCCTCGTATTTCTCTAAGATCGACCTTCGATCTGGATATCATCAACTAAGAGTATTCGAGGACGATATTCCGAAAATAGCATTTAGAACTCGTTACGGCACTATGAGTTCTTGGTCATGCCGTTTGGGTTGACCAACGCACCAGCTGTCTTTATGGATTTAATAAATCGGGTGTGCAAGCCTTATCTGGATAAGTTCATGATCGTATTCATAGACGACATACTCATATACTCCCGTTCGAAGGAGGATCACAAAAACACCTCCAAGTAATTCTAGAACTGTTGAAGGAGGAGAACTTTTCGCCAAATTCTCGAAGTGTGAATTCTGGCTTAGAGAAGTAAAGTTTTTGGGTCATGTGGTTAACGAAGATGGAATTCATGTGGATCCCGGTAAGATTGAAGCTGTGAAGAAATGGGATATTCCCCAAACACCCTCAGAAATACGGCAATTCCTAGGATTGGCCGGATACTACCGTCGTTTTATTGCGAACTTTTCGAAGATCGCAAACCGTTAACGCTGCTAACCCAGAAAGACAAGATGTTTGATTGGGGACATGCACAAGAACGAGCCTTCCAGACATTGAAAGAAAGCTGTGCAATGCTCCAATACTGTCCCTCCCGGACGGAACTGATGGTTTTGTGGTATACTGCGATGCTTCACATCAAGGGTTGGGATGTGTGCTAATGCAAAGAGATAAGGTAATTGCCTATGCATCGCGACAACTAAGGTGCATGGAAAGAACTACACAACTCATGACTTGGAGTTGGGCGCTGTAGTATTTGCACTCAAGATATGGAGGCATTATCTATATGGAACCAAATGCATCATTTACACGGATCATAAGAGCCTTCAACATATTCTCGATCAGAAGGAACTTAACATGCGGCAGTGACGCTGGGTGGAGTTACTTAGCGACTACGATTGTGAAATCCGGTATCATACCGGGAAAGCTAACGTGGTGGCTGATGCTTTAAGCCGCAAGGAACGCGTGAAACCATTACGTGCTCGAGCGCTAGGATTGACTATTAAATCCAATCTAAAGGCTCAGATTCAAATTACGCAAAGTGAGGCTTTGAAAGAAGAAAACCTTGCGGGAGAAGAATTCCGAGGAATGGATAAACAAATGAGTTGCAAGGATGACGGCGTACATTACTTCATGGATCGTATATGGGTCCCCAAATGGGGAGGTGTACGTACACTAGTCTTGGATGAAGCACACAAGACTCGATACTCTGTTCATCCTGGTGCAGACAAGATGTACCATGATCTGAAGGAGCTGTACTGGTGGCCAGGTATGAAGAAAGATATTGCTTTATATGTGAGCAAATGCTTGACATGTTCAAAGGTTAAGGCTGAACACCAGAACCATCAGGATTATTGCAACAACCTGAAATCCTCGAGTGGAAATGAGAGAACATCACTATGGATTTCATTACCAAACTCCCGAGAACGCCAAGCGGACACGACTCGATATGGGTCGTGGTGGATCGAATGACAAAATCCGCCCACTTCTTGCCTATCCGAGAAGACTATAAGATGGATAAGCTGGCAAGGGTGTACATCAAAGAGGTCGTGACACGGCACGGGGTGCCGGTGTCAATCATATCCGACCGAGACAGTCGATTCACTTCACGATTTTGGCAGACGTTACAGAAAGCGATGGGCACTCGATTAGACATGAGTACAGCCTATCACCCCCAGACAGACGACCAAAGTGAACGAACGATACAGATGCTTGAGGACATGCTGAAGGCGTGCGTTATTGATTTTGGTGGCAGTTGGGATACTAATCTCCGCTGATCGAGTTTTCCTACAATAACAGCTACCATACTAGTATTGGTTGTGCACCGTTCGAAGCGTTGTATGGACGGAAATGTAGATCGCTTGTATGTTGGGCCGAGATTGGTGAAAGCCAGCTAACAGGTCCCGAAATTATTCAAGAAACCACCGATAAGATCTTCCAAATCAAGACAGACTCAAGGCTGCTAGAGATCGCCAAAAGAGCTATGCCGACAACCGTCAGAAGCCACTAGAGTTTAACGTTGGGGATCGAGTGTTGCTTAAGGTCTCTCCGTGGAAAGGGTCGTACGGTTTGGAAAGAAAGGGAAGTTGGCCCCGAGATATGTTGGACCATTCGAGATCACAGAAAGAATCGGTCCGGTGGCGTACCGATTAAGGTTGCCGCAATAGCTGAACAGTGTACATGATACTTTCCATGTATCGAACCTCAAGAAGTGTTTAGCTGACGAATCACTTCACGTGCCTATTGAGGATATCAAGATTGATCAAAGCCTCCATTTTGTGGAGGAACCTATTGAGGTCATGGACCGAAAGGTCAAAAGGTTGAGGCGTAGCAAGTACCTATTGTTCGTCTAAGATGGAACTCCAAACGAGGGCCAGAGTTTACATGGGAACGTGAAGATCAGATGAGACTCAAATATCCACACCTATTGAGGATGACACCCTTAGACCTAGCACCAGTTGAATTTCGGGACGAAATTCCCTCAACTGGGGGATACTGTGACATCCGTCACCGAAGGTCCGTCATTTAACGCGTTTGATTTAACTTCTGTAGTCGGTCATTCCTCACCCTTATAGCCATCTATGTGAATACTATGTCTATTGTTTGCTTGGTTAACCTTATGCGTGTGCTATCGTAGCTTAAATCGTCACCACCTTAAAACATTATCTAAGATTTGCCCCGTTAACACTAAACGCACCATTTTTATATAAAAAAAACTATTGTCACGTATAAAACCATTTTTAAATTATAATATCATTAACAACATTTTATCATTAATAAAACAAGACTAATTAATAACGTATTCAACCAAAAAAAATTTAGGAACTCGGGCAAAGTACAGGGACTAAAAGTGACATTTTGCAAACTTGGGATGGGTATAAAAACCCCATTCCCAGCCATTTTCACCATCTTCTTCATTTCTTCATCTTTTCTCCTCTTCTTCACACTCTTCACCATCTTAGCACCAAAAACCGCTCATTTTCTCGCGTTTCCACCGTCAAATCTTGATTATCTTCATGAATACTCATTTCTAGCAGGTAGACAACTTTGTTTGACCCGTTTATTGCTCGATTAGCTGCTGCGTTTTCTAGGGTTTCGGGTGCTCGGGTTCATCCGAGCACATGAGGTCGTGTAGGCTTGCATGTTACGTTTCTGAGTGTGCTTCTTGTTTAGGCATGTTAGAATAGGTATTCTGGAAGTTTTTGGGTGTAAACGAGTGCACGGAGCAGCTGGAGACTGCCCTACACTTGACAGTTGCGAATCTGCTGTTCATCACGACTGGTCTGTTCACGCGACTGAGCCGTACGATTAGGAGAATCGTACGACTGAGTCATGCGCATGGGTGTATCGTGCGACTGAGTGGTGCGACTGGGGCGAGTCGTACGACTGAGTCATGCGACTGGGTGTGTGCGATTGAATGTGTGTGCGAATGAGTCCATGCGAGTGAGTGTGCGTGCGATTGAGTCAGTGCAAATGAAATTGTGTGCGATTGTGTGTGAGTCGTACGACTGAAAGGCCAGTCGCACGAATGAGTGTTCAACCGCACGAATGAATCTGATTCGTGTGAATGAAGGTTCAATCGTGCGTATGGAGGTTGAGTCGTATGACAGGGTCTTGCATGGTACGGCTGAATGCTTAGTCGCATGAATGAAGGTTCAATCGTACGAATGAAGCTGATTCGTACGACTGAAGGTCCATTCGTACGAAGGAAGGGTTGAGTCGTGCGTCCGGTCCTGTTGTATGACTAACGATGTGTGTGTGTATGGATCCCCTCTTCGGAGATCTCACGACGATGAAGTAACATCAATAAAGTGTCATAGCTTGACCACAAAGATTAAAGTCAACGCTATCAACAGGCACATACTATTTAAAATAACCTAGTCTGATATATGTATGTCTGCTTGTGTGTGTACTACCCACGACCGAACCGAAACTGCCCAATCTATTGACACATCTTATGCTTTATGCTCATTATTAATGCTTGTCAGTAACTGTCAATAGGTGTTTGACTGTTCATAGCATCCTACCGTTGGGAATATTCATCATACGTGCCTATCATCTGTTCAGTGAGTTTCATGGCCCCTTTTTACTCTTATAAAACCTTTTTAAATAGTTTCAACTTGGGGAAAAGAATGCTCACCTACTTAACTTGATTTCAGGCACCTTCCCTAGTGGAAGTTGGCTGCTACTACTATGAGAACCTTACCTTGCTTATCTTGTGATTGCTGCTATATGAACTTGTACTACGTGCTATGTTACCACTATGTATACTACTTAGCGGTAACACATTACTGTGTGCTACTACTTGATGTTATGTGTTGTTTGATGCTACTTGTGAATGCTATTGACCTTGGATGCTCTCGGCGGTGTGGCTCTTCTGTGTGGTTCTTCTGTGTGGTTCTTCTAAGCCGGTCATCCATTACAACCATTAATCCCGGTAATTGGGACCTAAAGATTGGGTTGGTTGTAACCTATACGTATGCGCTGTGTGGATCTTGCTACGTCATGTTAAACTCATTTTACTATGGAAAACCTTTTATATAACCCTTAATCCCGGTAATGGGACCTAAGGACTGGTTTGGTTATACACTATACGTATGCGCTGTGTGGATCTTGCTACGTCTTATTAAGCTATTTATGCCTTGAGAATATTTTCCTTACAGCCATCAATTCCCGTGAGGAACCGAACATTAGGTTTGGCTGTAGCTACTTATAACTGGTACAACCGCCTATACATAAGTATAGTTGCGGTGGCCCTTATTAATCTTACTGGTTTCATCTTAACACCTTTTATTACTTAAGACCTGCGAAGCTCACCAACAATTATGTTGACCGTTTTGAGCATCTCATTTCAGGTGATCAAGGTAATTGAAGATCTAGGAGTGCTGCCTTTTAGAGGAGACCCTAGGATACATTTTGTAATCATTACCCTTGTAAAGCTTGAACATGGTCTTTTGTATACTTGTTCTCAGTTGTAGGAATTTACATTACAAGTTATCCTTAATGCTTATGTGATCATTTATGTTGTGCTTACGGCTATGCTGTCGTGAACATTGACTATACACGACACAAGTCTCCAATTGTGTTCGGGTGTCGTCATGACATGCTTGTCATCCTATTATTATTATTGCTACTCTATTGCATACCATGTGTTATGACGATCCCGTCTAGCACATTCCCCGTGTTTCCGCTATCGGCGGGGTGTGACATGCCAAGGGTAGAGGCTTCATCATTGGTTTAGGTAAGGCTCGTATGATCCTTCTACTGTAACTGGTAAATTCCCTATCAATGGTTGCTTTGCCTCTTTTTGTTTGATTCTGGGACTTATAGGTGTTTCATTTCACATAAGTTCAATCGATTACTAGATGTTAACTCTACAACAGCCTTAGCCACAAACTATACAGTAGAAATAGCAGACGGTAAGATCATAGAGTCTTCCCATATATACTGAGGTTGTAAGCTAAGTCTGTCTAGGCATGATTTTGATATTGATCTTCTGTGTGTTACACTCGGTAGCTTCGATGTCATAGTCGGTATGGATTGGTTGTCTAAGAACCAAGCCGAAATCATTTGTCGCGAGAAGCTTATTCGACTACCTTTGCCTGGTGGAGAGGTACTAACGGTGGAAGGCGATAAGAGTGGTGCTGTGATCGATATATCTCTTACATAAAGGCTCAGAAGTTTCTAAGGAAAGGGCATTCAACGATTTTTGCCGTAGTTACTAAAAAGACCACTGAAGAGAAGCGAATAGAAGACATTCCTGTTGTTAGAGATTTTCCTGAGGTATTTCCTAAGGACTTGCCTGGCCTTCCTCCTCATAGGCAAGTAGAGTTTTGGATCAAGTTGACACCAAGAGCTACCCCTATCGCTTGGCGCCGTATCATTGGCACCAAACAAGCATCAAGAATTGTCGAAACAGTTGCAGGAACTGTTAGACAAAGGCTTCATACGTCCAAGTTCTTCATCTTTGGGAGCACCTGTGTTATTCGTGAAGAAGAAAGATGGAACCTTTAGGACGTGCATTCACTATCAGGAAATGAACAAGGTTACCATAAGAATCGCTACCCCTCTTCCACGTATCGACGAACTGTTTGACCAACTGCAAGGATCGAGTTACTATTTGAAGATTGATCTGAGGTCTGGATATCATCAGCTTAGGGTTCGAGAAGAAGACATATCAAAGACAACTTTCAGAACTCGATATGGGCACTAAGAGTTCGCAGTTATGCCTTTTAGGTTGACGACGCTCCTGCAGTCTTTATGGATCTCATGAATCGTGTTTGCAAATCCTATTTAGACAAGTTTGTCTGTTGGATTCTTTATGCCCAAGACACATAGAACATTGATGTGGTTAGTACGTTATGATCCAAGTCGGGTCATACCCAATAACAAGCTTAGCAAACACCAATAAATATTTATTGATGATACGATCATGCAATTAAATAATTACACCAATTTAGAAATGAGTTTTCTAATAAATTGTATATGATGGAAAAACTTATAAGGATATTTTATTCATGGGTATTATTTGTAATGTTATTTAAGTTGGTTAAATAACATCAATAATAATAGTGTATATGAGTTATATAATTAAAAGGTTAATTACATAACTATTAAGTAACTAGTTACAATTAATTGTAAGATTAAAAATGGGGGGGGGCATTTTGGACCCATTTTCAGCCGCCCCTTTGTGGGTGTTTAAGCCATTTTGTTGTTGTCTTGGAAAGACACACATTAGACATACATTGAACTAGTTACTGAACTAGTTACACACTCTACAACCTCTCTCTCTCATACATGCAAAAGACCAAAACTCTCTATTTGGAAGAAACTCACGGCTGAAAAGAGGTTTCTGCAACCCAGTTTTGGTCGATTTTTGGTGCTCAAATCCTAGGTACAAAGGTGTTTGCTTGATGCTTGTGGGTATGCAAGCTTGAGGACATCTTCTTTGGTATTTTGGCCGTTCAAGAACCTCATCCCCTTCCTCTTTCTCACAATTTGGCAGCTCAAGAAAGGTAGTTTCATGAGTTTGATATTTGGTTGTTATTTATGCTTGATAGCTAGTTCTTTCACATATATATGATCCTTTGTTCTTGGGTTTGTTGATGATAAATAATATGCCTTAAATTCAGTTTATAAAACATATTATTTAGCTTTGTTTCCGCTGCGTTTTCATGTTTAAAAGGTTAAACAACTTTGATAAGGTGTCTAACAAACCCAACATTGGTATCAAAGCCGGATATGTGGAAAACTAGCTTCTAAAGTCCTTGTAAAATTGGTTTTATGGGAGTTAAACAACCTAATAGGGGCTGTTATGTGATGATATAATGAATCCCCAATCTTTCAAGGTTATATCATACATGCTTGTGATTAAACATTGAAAGATAGATGTCAAATGGTTGATTATTTTGTTTGGACAAAAACCCTAAATTCTAGGTTTATGTTGGCTGAAAATTTGGGGTTAAATGGGGATTTATTTTGGTTCTTGAATGTTGAATGTGTTGTTTAATATTGGTGCATAACCTAGCCTTGACCTTGTGTTGCTTTGATTTTGGATGAATGTTTGGTTTTGGTTGATTTCATTCATTATGGGTTGTATTATTTATTCTTTTGTGCTTGTATATGGTTGTAATTTATTTATTCATTCAATGGTGATGTAATAAATAGATTAGGTGTATTTTCTTTTATTAAAAATTTGTATTAGGATATAAATTTTGTAAAAGAAGATGCACAAGTTGGAAGCACAAAAGGAAGGCATAAAGAGAAGGACTTGAAGCATTTGGATGCAACTTCAAGTGGGTCTTTGAAGATCCTATCTTAGTGTTGTGATTAACCCTTAGAAAAAACCAAATGACCACACTTATGATGGCAAACAAGTGTGGTCACCTAAGTGGCTATGGTTATGCACATGTGGTTGTTTGATTATCCATTTTATGTTGATTGTTTGATATTTGGATATGCTTAACAATCTAATATATAATCATAACAAGATAAATATTCATGGTTCTTAATCATTACATGTTAATAAAAGGTTATTAAAAGGATTAATGATTTCAAAATAAAAGAGGTTTTATTAAAAAGGATCGTAGGGTACCATGTATTTGAAAGCATGCGAATACAAGGACATAGAGTTTTCAAAAACTAGAACTAATGAAAACTAAAATCCCTTTGGAAATAAGTTTAACACCATCCTTTTACACGACACTCGAATCACTTAAGAACTATTTATGGGATAAAGGTCACCTAACCATTTTTAGGGAACTTGTGTGTTTGAGGTGGGCTTAACATATTTGTGGGATAAAGGTCACCTAACCACTTGTATGTGTAAACTCACACGTGTATGTAAGTAGGACGACTTGAATTGGAAACCATGTGCATAGGGTCACCGAAGCATGGCGTACAATGGTGTTGATGGGATTAAACATGCCAATAAACATAAGATGTTTAACCGTTCCATAAGGCTAGAAGTTGCAAAAGGTTGCAATTGTCAAGTGTTGACTACCTAGTTAATTTAAATAATGGGATAAAGGTCACCTAACCATCATTTAAATGTAACTTGGATTCTAGGTTTTGATTATTAATTGTCTATAAGACATAAAAGGGTATTAATAATTAAAATTTAATATTTTAGAAATACTATGAACTTTGTTAATTATTGTAGAAATGGCCGCAAACAATAATGCTACCACCCCGACCGTCCATACCCTATCACTGAGAACTATCTTAGAGAGGGATCGTCTTAACCATAATAACTTTAATGGACTGGTTTTGAAACTTGATAATTGTTCTCAAGCAATAGAAAAAGGCCTATGTCCTTGACGATCCCATTCCTGACCAACCCGACCCCGAAGATGTTGAGGCCTATAACGATTGACTTCAGTACGGTGAGGATTCCATGCATGTTTCCTACCTCATGTTGGGAACTATGATTCCTAAACTCCAAAAGGGTTTGGAGCATCATGGGGCATATGACATGATTACCCAGTTGAAGGAAATGTTCCTTCAACAAGCTAGGTAGAGCGCTTCGAAACGGTTCGAGCGCTTCATGGATGTCGCATGGAAGAACCCAATCGGTATCATCTTATGTACTTAAGATGAAAAGCCACATTGATCGCCTCGAGAGGCTTAACTTTCCCGTCTCAAAGGAGTTGGCCACGGATTTGATAACGTTCATAATGAATTACAATATGAATGGGTGGGACAAGAGCATTGGTGAGCTTCACGCAATGCTCAAAACAGTCGAGGCAGGGATGGGTAGAAGGTTCTACCTGTTCTCTCGATCAATGAGGGAGGCTATAAGAAAAGGCCATTCCCCTATCCCAAGGCAAATGTTGCCAAAGGAAAGGGGTACATCAAAGGCAAGGGAAGGGAAGGATAAAGCGGAACCTCCAAATCCTAAGCTTAAGAAGCCTAAGGTAACGGAGAACGATCCATGTTTTGAGTGTGGTGATATAGGACATTGGAAAAGGAATTGTCCAACCTATCTCAAAGAGTTGAGAAACAAGAGGGATGCTGGGCAAACCTTAGGTACAACTTTCATGATTCATATTAGTTTAAATGTTGTTTCTTCAAATACATGGGTATTGGATACCGGATGTGGAACTCATTTTTGCAATTTGTTGTAGGGGTTCAAAAGAATAAGCACTTCAAGAAGGGAGACACAAGTCTCTACATGGGCAACGGAGCAAAAGTTGATGTCGAAGCCCAAGGAGACTATATTTTGAAACTTTCAAATGGTTTGGAAGTTGTTCTTAAGAACATTTTGTATGCTCCTAGTTTGACTAGGAACATAATTTCTGTTTCCCTTTTAAAACAATGTGGTTATGAATTAAAGTTTGTAAACAATGGTATTTATATTTGTATGGATGTATTTTATTTTAAGGTTATGCCTTTTAATGGTATCTATGAATTGGTTCATGATGATTCGTCCTTTAATAACTCATTATACCAAACAAGAACCAGAAACTTAAAATGGGTTTAAGTGATTCATATCTTTGGCATTGTCATCTTGGTCACAAACAAGAATAGGATTCAAACACTTCAAAAGAATGGTCTTTTGAAAACAAATGAAAATGGTTCATTTGATAAATGTGAATCTTGTTTACAAGGTAAGATGACCTAGTCGCCCTTTTGTGGTACTAACGAGAGGGCAAAAGACTTATTGGGAATCATACATTCGGATGTATATGGTCCTTTTAAGACAATGACAAGAAATGGTGAAAGATACTTCATTACCTTTACCGACGGTTACAGTCGCTATGGTTATGTGTACTTGATGACACATAAATATAAAGCTTTTGAAATGTTCAAAATATTCAAGAATGAAGTAGAAAATCAACTCAACAAATCTATCAAAGTTCTTCATTCAGATAGAGGAGGTGAATACCTCAGTGAGGCTTTTCAGATCATCTAAGAAGTTGTGGGATCGTCTCACAACTTACTCCACCCGGAACACCACAACATAATGGTGTGTCTGAAAGGAGAAACCGAGCCCTATTGGATATGGTTCGATCCATGATGGCTATAAGCTTACTACCTCTATCATTCTGGGGTTTCACATTGCTCTCCGCGGCTCGTAGTTTGAATATGACCCCGACCAAGAAAGTGGATTCGACACCTTTTGAAATATGGCATGGAAGAGTTCCATCGCTATCATATTTAAAATTATGGGGTTGTGAAGCTTATGTTAAGCTAAATACCCAAAACAAGTTGGAAAGTCGTTCCACTAAGTGTATATTTATTGGATATCCCAAAGGCTGTATAGGATACTACTTCTTTGATCCAACAGAGAAAAAGGTATTTATTACTCGAAAGGCAGAATTCTTGGAAGCTAAGTTCCTTATGGAAGGAACGACGTATTGAACAGTGGAATTTGATGAGGATCAAGATCCACAAGCCGATACAAGTTTAGTTGACACTAGCAATCAACAGAGGTTGTTGATGATGATCAAGAGGTTGATCAATACACATAAATGTTCGCAGATCTGGTAGAGTTAGCATTGCACCTGAAAGATATGGATTTTTCATGAATGGATGCTACGTGGTTGACTCCGATGAGCCAACTACATACCATGATGCAATGTCCAATTCGGATCGTGACAAATGGCTGGAAGCCATGAACACAGAGATGTAATCCATGTATAACAACCAAGTTTGGGAATTGGTTGACCCTCCACTTAACTCCAAACTGGTTGGATGTAAGTGGGTTTTCAAGAATAAAACGGATATGCATGGAAACTTGGATACTTATAAAGCAAGACTTGTAGCAAAAGGTTTCACTCAAACTCAAGGGTTGATTATGATGAAACCTTCTTGCCTGTGGCAATGCTAAAGTCAATTAGGATATTATTTTCCATAGCTGCACATTATGACTATGAGATTTGGCAAATGGATGTCAAAACCATTTTTCTTAATGGACATCTTGAAGAGACTGTCCATATGGTTCAGCCTGATGGTTTTGTCAATCCACTACATCCTAATAAAGTATGCAAGTTAAAGAGATTAATCTATGGATTGAAACAAGCATCGAGAAGTTGGAATCAACGTTTTGATGAAGAGATCAAGAAATTTGGTTTAATCAAGAATGCTGACGAGGCTTGTGTATACAAGAAGGCTAGTGGGAGCATAATTACATTCTTAGTGCTGTATGTTGATGACATACTACTATTTGGAAATGATATTCCAACCTTGGAAGGTGTTAAAACCTGGCTTGGAAGTTGTTTTTTCCATAAAACATCTCGGTGAAGCCGCCTATATTTTGGGAATAAAGATCTATAGGGATAGATTGAGGCGGTTGATAGGTTTAAACCAAAGTGCATATATTGATAAAATCTTGAAAAGGTTTAAGATGGAAAACTCTAAGAAAGGTATGGTACCTATTCAAAGAGGGACAATTTTGAGTACATCTCAATGTCCAAGCTCAAAGGATGAGCAAGATCGAATGAAGGACATCCCATATGCGTCTGCTATAGGATCCATCATGTATACGATTATATGCACTAGACCGGACGTGTCATGTGCGTTAAGCATGACAAGCAGATATCAGCAGAATCCAGGTAATAACCATTGGATGGCTGTTAAAAGTATATTGAAATACCTTAGGAGAACTAAGGATATGTTTCTGATATACGGGTCAGATGAAGAGGAACTTGTTGTAAAGGGTTACACGGATGCGAGTTTCCAAACTGATCGAGATGATTCTCGATCACAATCGGGGTATGTCTTCATTATGAATGGGGGAGCAGTGTCCTGGAAGAGTTCAAAGCAGGACGTGGTAGCATTGTCCTCTATAGAATCTGAATACATAGCCGCCTCATTAGCAACTCAGGAAGCTGCATGGATAAAGAAATTTATTTCCAATCTAGGGGTGGTCTCTACCATTCAAGACCCCCTAGAAATCTTTTGTGATAACGAGGGTGCGATTGCTCAATCAAGGAACCTCGTGCGCATCAAAAGACTAGGCACATTGAGCGGAGATTCAACTACATAAGGGATGAAGTTGAAAAAGGAAAGATATGTATTCGTAAAGTTCACATTGATCAAAACATTACGGATCCACTCACGAAGCTCCTTGAAAGGGCAAAGCATGAAAGTCATACTTGTGCCTTAGGACTTCGATATTCTAGTGATTGGAATTGATCCATTTAGTATTTAAAAGTTTGGAACAATTGTAATATTTAACTCTTTTATATATTTGTGATATTTTGAGTTATGTTCCTTTTAGCATGTTTACATCCATGAATATGTTTATTATTCTAAAAGTCCGTAGTTGGTCATGTTTATGGGAACAAATATGAACGTAAGACTATTATGAACATAGATTGGTGGATATTCATAAGGCATGGATATAGAGCAATTGGTTGCTGCCAAGGTTCATTGATATTTATGGGATACAAATATTGGACTAACCCGCGTCTTAAATTTTACTACATGGAATCTTCTTGATTGATCATAAGTAAATTTGAGTAAAGGCGAATATCATTTGGTATCCTCTGACCTGAGATACATATTGGATTTTGATATTCACCAGGTGTTATACCTTGAGCTAGTTCTTCACTACTCTGAAATAATGGACAGTACATAAGACTATGTTCAGGTGTGACACAAGGTGATTGTGAGAAACGTATGTAGTCAAGATGGATTCTGTTCCTCTTATTCGTTGAGAGCAAGATGTCTAAGGCCTGATTAAGTTAAATCAACAAGGAATGATCATTCTGTGTCCTTGGATTGAACATGACATCTGCAACAAAAGGATAAATGATTGATTCACCTAAATCATTTTCAAGTTGGATACTTGAAGGGGATGATGTTATTGAATGGCTTTTAGTCATATGTATTAAGGGTAGTAAACCGTTGTTAGACGGTATTTACTGCTTGCATCAATCTTCTATGAATCTTGTGTAAGTGGGAGATTGTTAGATTCTTTATGCCTAAGACACATAGAACATTGATGTGGTTAGTATGTTATGATCCAAGTCAGGTCATACCCAATAACAAGCTTAGCAAACACCAATAAATATTTAGTTAATGATATGATCATGCAATTAAATAATTACACCAATTTAGAAAATGAGTTTTCTAAATAAATTGTATGTGAGATGGAACAACTTATAAGGATATTTTCATTCATGGGTATTATTTGTAATGTTATTTAAGTTGGTTAAATAACATCAAATAATCATAGTGTGTATGAGTTATATAATTAAAAGGTTACTTACATAACTATTAAGTAACTAGTTACAATTAATTGTAAGATTATAAATAGGGGGAACCCCATTTGGACCCATTTTCGGCCGCCCCTTTGTGGGTGTTTAAGTCATTTTGTTGTTGTCTTGGAAAGACATACATTAGACATACATTGAACTAGTTACACACTCTACAACCTCTCTCTCTTCATACATGCAAAAGACTAAAAACTCTCTCTATTTTAGAAGAAACTCCTGGCTGAAAAGAGGTTTCAGCAGCCCACTTTTGGTTGATTTTTGGTGCTCAAATCCTAGCAACAAAGGTGTTTGCTGATGCTTGTGGGTATGCAAGCATGAGGACATCTTCCTTGGTGTTTTGGCCGTTCAAGAACCTCACCTTCCTCTTTCTCATGATTTTGGCAGCTCAAGAAAGGTAGTTTCATGAGTTTGATATTTGGCTGTTATTTATGCTTGATAGCTAGTTCTTTCACATATATATGATCCTTTGTTCTTGGGTTTGTTGATGATAAATAATATGCCTTAAATTTCAGTTTATAAAACATATTATTTAGCTTTGTTTCCGCTGCATTTTCATGTTTAAAAGGTTAAAAAACTTTGATAAGGTGTCTAACAAACCCAACATTGTCATCGTATTCATTGATGACATACTCATTTATTCCAAAATAGGTAGAAACATGAAGAACACTTAAGGACTATTCTAAAGCTTCTAAAAACCAAACAACCATATGCTAAGTTTTCTAAGTGTGACTTCTAGATGAGAGAAGTACAATTCCTAGGGCATGTGGTTAATGAGAATAGCATTCTTGTTGATTCGTCTAAGATTGAGGAAATCAAGAATTGGCCTACGCCGATAATGCCTACTGAGGTGCGCCAATTTCTTGGATTAACGGGTTTTTATCGGCGTTTTATCAAAGGATTCTTAAAATTTGCACAACCTTTGATTGCCCTAACTCATAAAGGAACCATTTACAAGTGGGGTAGTAAGGAAGAAGCTTTCCAAACGCTTAAAGACAAACTATGTAGTGCACCAATCTTGTCATTACCTGAGGGAACAAAAGATTTCATGGTGTATTATAAAGCATCAACCCATGGTTTGGGTTGTGTGTTGATGTAACGCGAGAAAGTGATAGCTTATGCATCAAGGTAACTCAAGGTGCATGAGAAGAACTATATAACTCATGACTTGGAGTTGGGAACTATGGTATTTGCACTCAAGATCTGGAGGCATTACCTTTATGGAACCAAGTGCACAATCTTCACTGATCATAAGAGCCTTCAACACATTTATAAATAGAAAAAACTGAACATGAGACAGCGATGATGGTTGGAACTGCGGAATGATTACGACTATGCCATCAAGTATCATCCGAAAAAAGCTAATGTGGTAGCCGATACTCTTAGTCGTAAGGAAACCCTAAAGCCTTGTCGTGTCCGTACATTACAAGTTAACGATTCATTCTGACCTACCATCACAAATTAAGAACGCCCACGCTAAGGCATTGCAGGAACAGAACATTAAGATAGAATTCTCAAGGGAGCTTAGAAATTATTTCAGGAGAAGTCAGATGGTCTTCATTACTATGAAGAACGGGTATGGGTTCCATTGTTCGGGAATCTCAGAGAATTTATGATGGATGAAGCTCATAAGTCCTGCTACTCGATACATCCTAGATCTGACAAGATGTACCAAGACTTGAAGGCCATTTACTGGTGGCCTAACATGAAAGCTGAAATTGCCACTTACGTGTCCATGTATTTGACTCGCTCAAAGGTCAAAGTGGAATGTCAGAAATCGCCAGATTTGCTTCGACAACCAGAGACCCCAACGTGGAAATAGGAGAATATCTCTATGGAAATTACCACTTACGTGTCCAAGTCAGTAAGTTACCTCATTCACAAAACAAAAACCATACTATTTGGGTGATTGTGGATCATTTGATTAAGTCGGCTTATTTCTTAGCCATTCGTGAGACCTATAAGATGGATAAATTGGCACAGATTTATTTGAAGGAAATTTTGTCACAACATGGCGTTCCACTCTCTATCATCCCTGATCGTGATGCGCGACTCACTTCACACTTCTGGCAGTCACTGCAGAAGTCATTAGGTACTCATCTGGATATGAGCACAACTTATCATCCACTATACAGATGGTCAGATTAAACGCACGATTCAAATGCTAGAAGATATGCTTGGGCATGTGTTATTGATTTTAGAAATAGTTGGGAAACCATCTGCCTTTGGTTGAATTCTCTTACAATAATAGCTACCACACGAGCATCAAAGCTACACCATTTAAGGCACTTTATGGTAGAAAGTGTAGATCACCTCTCTATTGGCCTGCAGTCAGTGATAGTCAGTTAACTGGTCCTGAACTTATTCATGAAACCACAAAGAAGATTGTTCAGATTCGTAACCGTATGACGATAGCTCGTGATCATCTAAAAAGTTATGCAGATCAAAGGAGAAAGGATTTGTAATTTCAAGTAGGTGATAAGGTGTTGTAAATGTTTCACCTTAGAAAGGTGTGATACGTTTTAGGAAGCATGGAAAGTTAAACCCTAGATATGTTGGATCGTTTGAGATTGTCAAAAGAGTCGGTCTAGTAGCTTATCAACTAGACTTACCTGCGAAACTTGATGGTGTTCATAACGTGTTCCATGTTTTAAATCTGAAGAAGTGTCTAGCCGATGAATCGCTTGTCGTTCTATTAAAGGAACTGGAGATTGATGAACAGTTACATTCATTGAGGAACCGGTTGAAATTATGGATCGAGAAGTTAAAACCCTAAAGCGTAGCAATATTCCTATTATGCACTTTAGATGGAATTCAAAGCGCGGACCAAAGTTTACCAGGGAACGTGAAGATCAAATGAAGAAGAAGTATCCATAATTTTTCAAAGATCCGACATCCATTTCTTAAGGTATCATTCTTATGATATATTTCCTTTAAATTTTGAGACGAAATTCCTTTCAACAAAAGGATGATGTCATAACTCTCGTGAAACCTTACGTTTCTTTGTTTTGGGTTTGTTTCAGAAATTCCAAAAACACTATCCTAAGCGAGCTTCTAACTACCTTTCTATTGTTGCTGTTAAATCTAGCACTGTTCGTAAACCGGATGTCCTAATTTTCGGGATGAAAATTCCTTCAACAAGGGGATGATATGACACCTTGCAGTTTCAGGTTAAATCATTTCCGTTATTTAACCTCTCTCCATGATTTTATAGTTAGTCAATGTTATTATTATTAAATAAAAATGGTTGTCATTATTATTATCGTTAACACTTAACTATAAGCAAATTAAACTTAATTAACACTATAAGAAAATGAAACTAATTAACTTTAATGTGCACACTAAATAAAGTTAAGGGACCAAGATGTAGTTTATGATATTGTTGACTTGTAAAGGTCATCAAAACCACTATCTCGGCTGTTTGATGAAAACCGACACCACCTCACCCCAAACCCTAATCCCGCAACCATCTCATGGTAGCCCTTCTTCTTTTTCTACCCCTTCTCAACAAATCAAGCAATGCTTACAGTTTGTACCACCGGCGGTTCCCCCTCCCCTCTCCATGGTCAACCTTTGTTTGGCAAAAACATCAACGTCGGCAGCCCTTCCATTCATGACCGAGCACCCCGACGACTACTCCTCTCTCAAATCGCGAATTCAACAATCGTCGTCACTTCGGTAGTCATGTAGATCGATCATGACTTCCGTTCGGTAGGATTCTTTCTGTATTTTGTTCCCGTTCGTGCGGTTATGATTCGGTCGCTTGATCTTGAACGTTTGTTGTAGTTTGGTGTTCGGTTTCGTGCGTGCGTGATCTGTGATTGTGTGTGTGCTGCATTACGTATGCATATAAGTATGTATTCTGCATGTCTGTGTATATATATGTGTGTGTGTGTATGTGTGTGTTCTGTGTGTTTGTGTTCCTTGGAGAGTGTATATGTGTGTTTTTATGCATGTGTGTCATGTGAGTGTGGTTATGTGTGTGTTCATGGGATTTGAGGGTCCATCTAGGGTTGGATTAGAGGATGGGTCTCCATGTATCCTTGTCATGGTTGGTTGAGTGCTTGAGTTGCATGGTGTGCACTCGTATATATGTTGTTTATGAGTAAATATATGCATCATTGTATGTGGTGTAATGTTAAGCATATATATATTTATAATATGTGGGGGTTTATGGAAAAGAAATAATAAATATTATGTATTAAGTGTGAACTAAATACATATATGTTTATATGTCATGTGAGTGAATCATACGTGTGTGTGTGTGTATATATATATACTTTGGCGTGTGTACGAGTTAATGAAAGTGTGAATTACTACATGTGCGTTACACATGGATGATTGTATACTTTAGGATGTGTGGATTATTTACGTGTCATTGACACTAGTGTTATGTCTTGCTATTATTCATGTGGTTTTGTCATTTGTGGACATTCAATATCTGTATATAAAAATATAAAGAGTAACCATAAGTATGACCATGTATATGCGAAAGTAATTAGTTTTATGCTTGTGTGGGTTGTTTATGACTGTGTTTACTTGTGAATGGGTAGTCAACCTATAACCGACACTGTAACCGAGTCGTGGAACGTGAAGCCATACAGTTCGAGTATTAATATGTAGTAATTAATATTAATAGACGTTAAATGCAATCCAGGTGTTCCAGGAACTTAATTGTGTGCTCTCTGGTTACTTGCTTTGCTGTGCTATTAAGGTAAGTTCTCAGGCCCACTTTACCTACTTTCTTTGGGGTGAAAGAAACGTGTGTTTTAAATGTATTTTCATTTGATCAATATTACTATAATGTCACCTCTTTACTAGTGTTATACCATATTTAGGTCCTCATACTCGAACCATTAATGTACGTATTATAGCGAGGTAATTCTGAGTAGATCTACTGGGTTTGACAAACCCCACCCGGGCTAGTCACGCTAGCACGACTGCACGTCAAATAGGTGTTTAATTGACCTAATTTCTGTTGCTGTGACCTGGTATTCACAGCCGAAGCATTCATTTACATTGTCAGCTTCGGTTGCGAACTTCATACACATAGTAACTTGTTAAGTAGACTAGCTATCTACTAATATCACTTTGTTTACTGTATCTGCTTACATAGTGTTCTGTTTATCACAACCTGTGAACTCACCAACCTTGTGTTGACACTTTAGCATGATTCTTTCAGGTTCTTAAGCGAGCACGGTTAGGATCACTGTATCATAGTATTCATCATTTGTAGGTTCAACTAAACACATTTACATTTTCTATCAACTTATACTTTATTTGTTTTACGTGTGTTTGCTCCATTTAAAATTACAAACTAATACACTTTCGCATTTACTTTCATAATTCCGCAAGAGGGGTGGAGATGTAAGTCTCACATAGTTGAGGGGGAGAACAAAGCCTACCTTATAAGGGCATGGAAACCTTATATACAAATATGGGATTTTCTTAGGTGATTAACTCATCAGACGAAAACAAACACGGTCGGTTAACATGGGCTGTTACAATATAAAAGGGTGGAAACATTCTTTACCAACCAAGATGCATTTTTCCTAGGTGAGCAACTTGTCAGGTGAAAACAAAACCATGAGTTCCTAGATAGGCAACCTATCAAGGTCAAGGCAGACAATATCTTGGTATGATTTACATACGTTGTTACAAATGGTATTAGAGCCAGGGCTAGATCGATGTGCTAGCAAGAATGTTAGGCTCCATAAAAGTAGTTAAGTAAGTCTAATATTTAGGGGAGGAATAAAGCCTTCCTTGTTAGGAGGGTGGAAACCTTCTCTACCAAGACGTAATTTACCTAGATAAGTAATTTGTTGAGTGAAAACAAAATCGTGAGTTCTTGGATGGGTAACCCGTTTGGGGCAAAATGGACACTATCTTGATATGATTTACATGGCCTGTTACAGATGGTATTATAGCCAGGACTAGACTAGTATGCCAGTAATAAAGTTGGGCTCCTTTATTGGGGTAGGAATGTGTAACACCCGGTTATTTTTTTAAGTAAAAAGAAAGAATAAAAGTAAAGGAAAAGAAAGAAAATGTAATTTAACCCAAGTAGAGGGGTTAAAAGTGTCAAAAGGACAAAAAAATAAAAGTTGGTGAATAAAGGTGGTATGGCCGCCCATTTTGGTCTGCACAACACTCTTCATTCGGATTGTAGAGAGAGAGAGCAGAAACTCTAGGGAATTTTAGAAGAAACAAGAACTTCGAAGTTTTTGGTAAGAAATCTCGAATTTATGATGCTTTAGACGATTCTATACTCGGTTATGTGCCTATAAATGTGATTGTGTGCTCTGGTGGTATATGTGTGTGTATTTTAGGTGCTAGAACCGTCTGAAAAGCTCAAGGGAAGGGTATAAACTCAAAAGCAGCAAAGGTGAGTTCTAGAATCCCCTTTTTAACATGTTTTAAACAAATTTTGGGGCTGGAAAATGCATGTGTATGTGTTTTTATAAAGTTATGTTTCTACCCGTATGTGTGTGTGAACGTGTATGGGGATGGGTGTATGTTTTAGGGGTAAATGATGAGATGATTATGATTATGAATGTGTTATGATGCCTAGAATGTTAGTACTAAGCAAGGAATTTGATTTAGGACAAATTTGGGACTGATTTATGTTGTTTAAGTGCAAATTTGATGCCCAACCATCTGAACAGTACCCCAACCGTCCGAAAGTTGCCTTAGAATGTGCTAAGTAAGCCCGTACGTCCAAACAGGGCCCAACCGTCTGAACAGGGCCCAAGCGTTTGGGATTCCTCAAACGCCTAAGTATCCAACTGTTTGAATAGTTCCATGCGTCTAAGTGAAAAATGGATAAGTGTAGGCCCGGACGTCCGAACAGTGCCCAACCGCCTAAATACCCAAGCGTCTAAGTCAGGACCATGCGTCTGAATAGTGCCCAACCATCTAGGAGATTTGTTCAGGATGACCAAGTGTAGGCAAAACGTCTGAACAGGGCCCATGCGTCCGAACAGGGCCCATGCGTCCGAAGAGGGCCCATGCGTCCGAACAGGGCCTATGCGTCCGAACAGGGCCCATGCGCCCAACACTTGGAATTTATTTTCAAGAATTTTGTGAGAGTCTGTGCAATTAGGGTTGGACGATGTTTGACTAGGGTTAATAAATATTTAATTCCAAGTATAATCATGACTGCTTTTATGATTCCTTATTATTATTATTATTATTATTATTATTATTATTATTATTATTATTATTATTATTATTATCATTTTTGTTAACCCTATTATTAATATTATTAATATTATTATTGTATGACTTTACGTGGTATGTTCATGATCGAGACAGAAAGTATTATCATTAATAAAGTGAAAGATTAATGATAAAGAAAAGTGGAACGTAAATGAATGAACGAAAGTCTTGCAAGCAGATGTAAAGAGGTGCACGATCTTGTTGTCGTTAGCTCAACTGTGATGCGGGTTAGCTACCCCGAAGGATGCACACAGGGTCAATCTTGAGATTGACAATGAGGTGAGCGACTCTGTGTCGCAAAACACTCGGATGACGTGCATTCCTTGAGATTGCTAATGAGGTGAGCGACTGTTGTCGCAAAAGACTCGGAAAGATAATGATAAAAGTAGGAAACGAACGAATGATGAAGATAATAATGATATTACCTACGTGTACGTATGATGTGTGATCACATGCAAAAGTAAAGGTTGGTTCTTAAACAAAAGTAAAGTATATTTATTTACAAAACTAGGACTCACTCAGCAACGCTGACTTTTATGCATTTTTTAGTTGGCAGGTAAAATGTTGCTGAGGATGGCACACGAGTGAAGCTACTCGGCGGGGCACGACTGACATCCATTCATATATGATAATACTGTTGTTTCGTAATGCATTTGAACTATTATTTTGTAACACGATTAAACCATGATTTATTGCTTAACAACAGAGTTTATAATGAAATAAATGGCTTTTGTAAAGAATAAATTCCGCTACTTAATTTGTATTATGTAACGTTTTGTGTAATTAATGCTGTGAATGACCAATGAGAGGTGCCCGAGATCGGGGCCTTACATGTTGGTATCAGAGCCATAGTTTAAGTGAATTGGGTAAAATATTTTCAAATACCTAAACTTAGACTGAAAATGGGATAGAAAGAGGGATGTCAGCCCGAGTAGCTACGTGCCATCAGGTATTTCTTTTCTTAAAGTTAATCAGTATTATGTGCGTGTGCTATTTGACTTATGTGTTCTTAGTAGATTTAGATACTGATGTAGTCAGGATAGGAAATGCTTGGGCTATGAAGAGTAAAGTAAGTGCTTAATCACAACTGGCCACTATTATTAGGGACTTACTATACTTAACATAAACTGAGCTATTACCTTAAATGACTGTGTTATTGTTTGAATCTTATAGCATCTAGGAAATGGCTGGAAAAAAGTCTTCCAAGGCTTCTAGAGGCAGAGGTCGGCCACATATGACTAGGAGTAGTGCTAAGGCTCCTGAGACGGCTCGTGAGAGCCCTGAGGTTCATGGCCAAAGTGAGGAGAATGAGAATGCCAGCCTGAACACCTCAGCTAGGGAGGCGATTGCTGATGAAGTGCACCAGGTCATGCAGACAGTTTTACCGTTTGTGGTGACTGAAGTCATTAGGGCTGTGAGAAGCGAGGAGAGGAAGGAGAAGGAGAATAGGAAGGGGTTAACGGGCAAGGAGAGCAGAGGGGAGGAGGAACGACCAGAGCCTGAGACTGTATTGTCTGATGAAGAAGAGGACGATGTAGTGGGGTGACTACCAAGGGGTGCAGTTATGGGGCATTCCAAAGGTGCAAGCCCCCGACCTTTGATGGAAATGGCAATGCTGCTGCCGCTCACCTCTGGGTAAGGGAGGCGGTGTTGGAAATCAGTAAGTGTCGCGAAGAACAGAAGGTGAAGTTCGCGACTCACTCCTTTGTCGACTCAACGTTGTGTTGGTGGGACAACATTACCTAAGCTGAGGGTGCCAGAGCCATCGGGAAGATGCGATGGAAGGAGCTGAAGAAATTGGTGATTGAGGAATTCTGTCCTTATAGGGAACTCGATAAGATCGAGAGGGAGTTCCTACAAATCGAGGAGGGAACCATGACCCACCAACAGTACACCACCAAATTCAACGAGATGGCGAGACTGGTACCAGATCAGGTGACGCCGATGTCCCGAAAGATCAATCGCTACATCCAGGGATTGCCAGCCGACATTCGTAGGCACTTGATCGCTGCCCGACCAAGCACTTTTAGATCGGCAATGGATTTCTCCAGAAGGCTCTATGATGAGAGGGAGGTGACGGCGGTGGAGGTGAAAAAGACCGGTGGGGGTGACCGGAACTGGAACGGAAAGTGGTTCGGGCGTGGTGGTTTCGTCCCGAACAACAAGAAGATAAGAATGGATGACCGTAGGGTGGGGTCATCAAGCTCAAAACCCAAGAGGTGTGGCAAGTGCGGGAAGGAGCATACGGGGGAGTGCAGGCTGGGGCTCAATATGTGCTTCAAGTGTGGGAAGCCGGGCCACATCTACAGAGACTGTAAGGCGCTGAGGTGTTATACCTGCAGTGAGGAGGGCCATATGACCAGGGATTGTAGGAGGCTGAGGGTGGAGGGTTTCGGGGCGAAGAAGACGTCCAGAACTGAAGGGCAGAAGGCGAGCGCCAGAGCTTTAACCGTGACCAGGGAGGAGGCTAGGACGGACCCCGATGTTGTGTCACGTACGTTTGTAGTAAACCAAACTCTTGCTTCTGTGTTATTTGATTCTGGTGCTAGTAGGAGTTTTATTTATGCTACTTTCTGTGCTAAATTGCCTGTTAGTAGTAGATGTATCGATGAGCCCTTTAATGTAGAAACTGCTATTGGTAAGTCCACTAGAGTTACTGCTATGATGGAGGACTGCGCCATAGAACTAGAGGGTTGTAGGTTTGATGCTAAGTTATATGTGATGCCCCTAGGTGGATTTGATGTAGTACTGAGGATGGATTGGTTAGCAACCTATGAAGCGAATATCGTGTGTCGAAAGAAGATGATTAAACTGACGGCGCCTGACGGGAGTTCGGTGACGATATACGGTGATCGAGTTACGACGATTCCGAAATTGATTTCGATGGCGGTGGCAGGAAAATGCATAAGGGGTGGATGTAGCGCTTACTTGGCCTACGTGAAGGATGTGGACATGTCAACACCATAATTGTCCGATGTACCGATGGTGTGTGACTTTCCTGATGTATTTCCAGAGGACTTATCGGGTGTGCCACCGGATCGCAAAATCAAATTTCAAATTGACTTGATACCCAGTGCTCAGCCTGTCGCTAAGGCACCGTATCGACTGGCTCCGACTGAGATGAAGGAGTTAATGGAGCAACTGCAAGAGTTGCTCGATGAGGGTTTTATCCGGCCGAGTATCTCTCCTTGGGGTGCTCCCGTCTTGTTTGTAAAGAAGAAGGACGGTAGCATGAGGATGTGTATTGACTACCGTGAGTTGAATAAGTTCACGTTGAAGAATCGGTATCCACTACCGAGGATTGATGACTTGTTTGATCAGCTCCAAGGTGCCAGTTGGTTCTCGAGGATAGATCTTCGATCTGGCTACCATCAGTTGAAAGTGAAGGAGCAAGATATTCCTAAAACAGCTTTCCACACACGTTATGGACACTACGAGTTTCTCGTTATGTCCTTTGGTTTAATCAACACGCCAGCTGCTTTTATGGACTTGATGAATAGAGCGTGTCAGCCGATGTTGGATAAATCAGTGATTGTATTTAGCGATGATATCCTGATTTATTTAAAGAGCAAAGAAGAGCATGCCGATCACATTCAGGAAGTGTTGGAGATGTTGGGAAAGGAGAAGCTGTATGCTAAGTTCTCCAAATGTGCTTTTTGGTTGCGCGAGGTGCAATTTCTGGGCCACGTGGTAAATGCGGAGGGAATCATGGTGGACCCGGCAAAGGTTGAGGCCGTGATGCAATAGAAGTCTCCTAAGACGCCATCTGAGATTCGTAGCTTCTTGGGATTGACAGGCTACTACAGGAGGTTTATTCAAGACTTTTCCAAGATAGCTTCACCTTTGACTAAATTGACTCGCAAGGATGTGAAGTTCGTGTGGGGTAGAGAACAGGAGTGTGCTTTTGAGGAGTTGAAGACGAGACTAACACAAGCTCCTGTCTTGACATTACCCGAAGGTAGTGAAGACTTAGTGGTATATTCAGATGCTTCTTATTCGGGGCTAGGTTGCGTATTGATGCAAAGCGGAAGGCTAATAGCCTATGCATCCCGAAAATTGAAAACCCACGAGGTCAACTATCCCATGCACGATCTAGAACTAGCTGCGGTGGTTTTCGTGTTGAAGATTTAGCGGCACTATCTATACGGGACGAAGTGCACCATCTTCACATACCACAAAAGCTTGAAGTACTTCTTCGAGCAGAAAGATTTGAATATGAGATAGAGGCGATGGCTGGAGCCATAAAGGATTACGATTGCGAGATCCATTACCATCCAGACAAGGCCAACATGGTGGCAGATGCCTTTAGCCGGAAGGAGAGACCTGAGCCGATTCGGGTGAAGGCTTATCAGCTGGTTATGACCTCTGATATGACGACGCAAGTCAAGGAGTTTCAAGATGAGGCGTTGAAAGAAGATCATCTTAACTTCGAAAGGATGAGAGGCCTGGTCGTGGAGTTGGGTGAAAACACTCTTGGTGTTAGAACCTGATATGGGCGAATGTGGATTCCTCGTTACGGGGATCTATGTGGAAAGATCATGGATGAGGCTCATAATACTTGATACTCCATTCATCCCGGTGCCACCAAGATGTATCACGATATGAAGAAAGACTACTGGTGGCCGGGTATGAAGCGCGACGTGGCGGAGTATGTGAGTAAATGCCTTACCTGTTTGCAGGTGAAGGTGGAACACCAGAAGCCCTACGGGAAAATCCAACCGTTGGATATACCCGAGTGGAAGTGGGTGCATATCACCATGGACTTCATTACGAAGCTACCACGTACCCCGAAAGGGTATGATACTATATGGGTGATAGTTGATCGTTAGACGAAGAGTGCTCACTTCCCACCGATCCGAGAGACGTATTCTTCTGAGAGGCTCGCGGATCTATTTATCAAGGAGATTGTAGCTCGTCATGGTGTGCCGGTGTCTATTGTGTCTGATCGCGACACTCGGTTTGTATCCAAGTTTTGGAAGAAATTCCACGATACGATGGGGACGAGACTACATATCAGCATGGCTTATCATCCTCAAACTGACGGTCAGTCTGAGAGGATGATCCAGACACTCGAAGACATGCTTCGAGCGTGCGTAATCGATTTCGGAGGAAGTTGGGATGACCATCTGCCGTTAGCCGAATTCTCGTGCAACAACAGTTATCATGCTAGCATTGGCATGCCACCCTACGAGATGCTATACGGTAGGAGGCACAAGACACCTGTTTATTGGGGTGACATTGGTTAGAAAGAGTTGGGAAGTATTGAGGTAATCAAGGCTACGACTGAGAAACTAGAAAAGATCAAAGCCTTTATGAAGGCAGCTAATGATAGGCAGAAGTCGTATGTTGATAAGAGACGTAGACCGATCGAGTTCCAGGTGGGTGATAGGGTTATGTTAAAGGTCTCACCTTGGAAAGGTATCATTCAGTTTAGAAAGCGGGGCAAATTGAGCCCAAGGTATATAGGGCCTTTCCGAATCATTGCTCGAGTAGGAGAGGTGGCCTATAGGTTAGAACTACCCGATGAGTTAAGTGGAATTCACCCGATATTCCATGCATCTCATCTGCGGAAGTGCTTAGCAGACGAGGATATGATTGTACCATTGGAGGATATCGAGGTAGATGAAAGGCTCAATTACGTGGAGCAACCAGTGGCGATCATTGATCGTAAGGAGCAGAGGTTAAGAAATAAAGTGGTTCCTCTAGTGCATGTAAAGTGGAAGCACAGAAAGGGATCCGAGTCCACATGGGAGATTGAAGGAGAGATGAGGCAGCATTATCCTCATCTGTTTGAGGAATAATAGGTTTTGGGGATGAAACCTATATAAGGGGGGTGGGCTTGTAACACCCGGTTATTTTTTTAGGTAAAAAGAAAGAATAAAAACAAAGGAAAAGAAAGAAAATGTAATTTAACCCAAGTAGAGGGGTTAAAGTGTCAAAAGGACAAAAGAATAAAAGTTGGTGAATAAAGGTGGTATGGCCGCCCATTTTGGTCTGCACAACACTTGCAGGATCGTTTGTTGGTCACTCAACAAGTGGTTTTTCTCTCAAACTCACCTTGAACGACACTCAGAAAGAGTCTATGAAGAGTTGATCACAATATAACAAGTAACAAGCAGTAAATAAACACAAGATGTAAATTTTCAAGGTACTTTTATATATTGATTCTCAACTTAAAGGATTACAAGACTCTTGGACTCAATCTCACTTACTAATGAGTTACAAAGAGAAGATATATATAATACTACCTACAGCCGGATATACTTTGATACGAGCTGGAAACCTCTAACCAAACATCTATACTATAAGACTATAGGTGAGGTATTTGGTAGTCAGGACATGTCCCTAACTTACCTTTTGTCACCAACTAAAGTTGGTAACATGTACTATCATAAAAAGGTATACAGTAGAATAAAGTATGGTCAACAACATGGTTCTTTTAGGAAGAAGCCATGCTGTATCAGAGGTCTGCAGCGGACTGTCAGAGACCATACTTATGTCTACTGGACATAGCAATGTCTTCCGAAGGATAAATTTCTTCGGAAGAATAACTTCTTCCGAAGCCACTTATACTTCGGAAGACTGCTTCTTCCGAGGCTTGGAGTCTTCTTTGTCTTCGGAAGGAGACTTGGTCTTCAGTTCTTTCTTCAGACTTTGTCTTCGGAAGTCTTCAGACTTTATCTTCGAAAGCCTTCAGACTTTGTCTTCGGAAGTCTTCAGACTTTGTCTTCAGAAGATAGTCTTCAGCTGTTGACTTCAGACTTCGGAAGATCTCATACTTAGCTTCGGAAGCCTTTTGAATGTAGCACCAAAATGAATATGTGAAGTGGTTTTGGTTGCACCAGCCTTATAATGACCCAACAACACTCTTCATTCGGATTGTAGAGAGAGAGAGCAGAAACTCTCGAGAATTTTAGAAGAAACAAGAACTTTGAAGTTTTTGGTAAGAAATCTCGAATTTATGATGCTTTAGACGATTCTAGACTCGGTTATGTGCCTATAAATGTGATTGTGTGCTCGGGTGGTATATGTGTGTGTGTTTTAGGTGCTAGAACCGTCTGAAAAGCTCAAGGGAAGGGTATAAGCTCAAAAGCAGCAAAGGTGAGTTCTAGAATCCTTTTTTAACATGTTTTAAACAAATTTTGGGGCTGGAAAATGCATGTGTATGTGTTTTTATAAAGTTATGTTTCTACACGTTTGTGTGTGTGAACGTGTATGTGGATGGGTGTATGTTTTGGGGGTAAATGATGAGATGATTATGATTATGAATGTATTATGATGCTTAGAATGTTAGTACTAAGCATGGAATTTGATTTAGGACTGATTTATGTTGTTTAAGTGCAAATTTGATGGCCAACCGTCTGAACAGTACCCCAACAGTCCGAAAGTTGCCTTAGAATGTGCTAAGTAAGCCCGTACGTCCAAACAGGGCCCAACCATCTGAACAGGGCCCAAGCGTCTGGGATTCCTCAAACGCCTAAGTATCCAACCGTCTGAATAGTTCCATGCGTCTAAGTGAAAAATGGATAAGTGTAGGCCCGGACGTCCGAACAGTGCCCAACCGCCTAAATGCCCATGCGTCTAAGTCAGGCCCATGCGTCCGAATAGTGCCCAACCGTCTAGGAGATTTGTTCAGGATGACCAAGTGCAGGCAAAACGTCTGAACAGGGCCCATGCGTCCAAACAGGGCCCATGCGCCCAACACTTGGAATTTATTTTCAAGAATTTTGTGGGAGTCTGTGCAATTAGGGTTGAACGATGTTTGACTAGGGTTACAAAATGTTTAATTCCAAGTATAATCATGACTGCTTTTATGATTCCTTATTATTATTATTATTATTATTATCATTTTTATTAACCCTATTATTAATATTATTAATATTATTATTGTATGACTTTACGTGGTATGTTCATGATTGAGACAGAAAGTATTATCATTAATAAAGTGAAAGATTAATGATAAAGAAAATGGAACGTAAATGAATGAACGAAAGTCTTGCAAGCAGATGTAAAGAGGTGCACGGCCTTGTTATCGTTAGCTCAACTGTGATGCGGGTTAGCTACCCCGAAGGATGCACACAGGGTCAATCTTTGAGATTGACAATTAGGTTAGCGACTCTGTGTCGCAAAAGACTCGGATGACGTGCAATCCTTGAGATTGCTAATGAGGTGAGCGACCCTGTTGTCGTAAAAGACTCGGATAACGTGCAATCTTTGAGATTGCTAATGAGGTGAGCGACTCTGTTGTCGCAAAAGACTCGGAGAGATAATGATAAAAGTACGAAATGAACGAATGATAAAAAGTAAAGGATGGTTCTTAAACAAAAGTAAAGTATATTTATTTACTAAACTAGAACTCACTCAGTAACGCTGACTTTTATGCATTTTTCAGTTAGCAGGTAAAATGTTGCTGAGGATGGCACACGAGTGAAGCTACTCGGCGGGACACGACTGACATCCATTCATATATGATAATACTGTTGTTTCATAATGCATTTGAACTATTATTTTGTAACACGATTAAACCATGATGTATTGCTTAACAACAGAGTTTATAATGAAATGAATGGCTTTTGTTAAAATAAATTCCGCTGCTTAAATTTGTATTATGTAACGTTTTATGTAATTAATGCTGTGAATGACCAACTGTGAGGTGCCCGGGATCGGGGCCTTACAGAATGTAAGTCTTACATTAGTTTAGGGGACAAAGAAGCCTTTCTTATAGGGAGGGTGGAAATATCCTTTACCAAGACACGTTTTGCTTGGCCTATAACTCATCGGGTGAAAATAAAACTGTGAGTTCCTGGATGAGCAACCCATCATAAACAAAGTAGATAATATATGAGTGTAATTATATAGACTCATACAAATAGTTTGAGAGCTATGGGCTAGACTTATGTGGCAGCGAGGATGTTAGGCTCTGTAAGAGGGTTGGAGATGTAAATCCAATATTAATTGAGTAGGAGAATGAAGCTTTCTTTATAAGTGATCCAAGTGTGGAGACTCGATTAAAAACAAGGTAAATAACCGGTCTTAGCTACCTTTATTGTGTAAGGATAAGTAAGGTCGTCTACATAGGAAATTGGTGCAAAGTGCATAACTATATTGAAATAAAAATACATAAAAAAGACTTGAAAACAAAAATTAAAACTTTTAAATATTTGAGGAATACTATTGCAAAAGTAACAAACTTTTTAGTAGATTTTAACTCTTTAACTAAGAAGCGATCACTTCCGTGTTTCAAGTTCCCAAAGATCAACAATCATTATGTTTAAACAAGGGTTTGAATCATATAAACATAACTTGTTATTTTTATTTTTAACTAAAGTGATAACAAAGGAATAATATTTTAAAATTTGTTCATTTTTACTGCTAGTAATTTACCTATATTAAACTACTTACTTTTCTCAACGAGCTGACAATGCAAGAAACCTAAAACTAATAATGAAGCAAGTAACATTCATTATAAATGAATTGTTTAAACTGATAATAATTTTCAATTGCATTCAACGTATGATATTCAATACAAAACTCCAGTCTAAATGCAACTAACCTTTTCATTTTACAAGAACCATTCACCCAAAAGTAATGAAGAAAGAAACTAGCCATGCATAGTTGTCAATGAATCTTTGATATTAATTGGTTGACGATTCTTGATAAATTTGAATGGATTGTAGATCCTTATTCATTGGTTGATGATTCTTGATAAATTTGAATGGATTGTAGAGACTTGAAGCACCTAAAACACCTTCTATTCATCCATAAATATTTTGGGATTATTAAAATTTTAAACCCTAGTGATTGTATATAAATAAAATCAAAATCCAACAAAATCAGTATCTCAATTGCAACCCTGCGTATTATACACAACTCCCTACATGAATATGACAATCCTTTTACTTTTCAATTCACCGGTTAACACGTCCCCTAAAAAACTTTGAAATGCCAAGCCCCCAACATTGGATTATATGCCGATGTATTTTTCTTCTCTCCTTATTGTTATATATTGATGTTGATACTTCTGATCCCTAGACTTCAATATATTGCTTCTTATGACTCTCGGGTAGATTCGTTTTTATCTCCAAGCACCTGCAAAACATAATATGCGCTAAGTAACCTTGTTCCACCATATTGTAAATATAAAACCATGTATTAAAATACAATAACTCACAAATAAACACTATGTGATCAATAAGGGAATGGAAGCTTTTCTACCAAGATGTATTTTGCCTGGATGATCAACTTGTCGGGTGAAAACAAAATCGTGAGTTTCTGTATGATCAACTGTAAGGTTATATTAAAAAGGCTGATGCAACCAAAGCAACCAAAGAACTTCTTGCATGCATGCACTACTTAAAAGGTAGAAGTTAATTTGAAAGTTTTAGACCATTCATAGAAAATATTCCAAGTGTAAAATCTTCCAAAGCCAAATATCAAATTTTCCGAAGCCAAAGATGAAGTCTTCTGAATCTTTAAAGACAAAGTATTCCAAAGCCAATAAAGTGAAGACCGATTTCTTTCAAATGACAGAGAAGACATGCTTCCTCTGATCAACTTTTACATAAAGCTAACCCACTTTCCGCTGCAACTCTGAAGACCAACTTGTATAACTTGATGAAAGGTCAATGCTTTTGCAACTGTAGATTAAGGTCTCGAGTCTGTAACTTTCTATTTTATACCTTTTATCCTTTTTGTAATATTAGGATGTGAGCTATGACATGTCATAGTCACTACTCAAAAGGCAATCTGCCTTTGGACTTTACATTGATCTTGTTGTCTAGATCAATGTTTCCAGCTGGCTTTCAAAGAATAGCCGGTTGTAGGATATAGTATAAAATATCTCAGGTCTTGTATTTTATCTTGTGCTTTGTAAAACTTGTAGTAGAACTTGAGAGCAATATACAACATTCTTGAAAACCATACTTATTTTGTTCTTTTGTTCTGTCTCATTGTTTACTTGTGTTCTTAGTATCACTTACTCAAAACCGGTTTCCTATTTGATATTTTAAGTGTTCTAACACTCTCCTCATTGTGAGACGGATCGTATTGACCACCCTTAACCGGTCCTGCATCAACCCGTTAGGAACAAATCAGAAAATATATTGGTATGACTTACTTGAACTGTTAACAACAATTATAATTTGTTATTATGTGTTTAGTAGGCTAGTAAACTCGCCATGCCCCGTAGCCGGTTTCATATTTGTAATGCGATCTCTTTTTATTTTTGAGTGATTTTTCAATTACTCAGAGTGCTATCTGAAAAATTTATATGGTTTATAATGACATATTCTAAATGTTGTTCCATACAATAATAAGGATAACCAAAAGTAATATGAAGGTTGATGGAAAGTAGTAATTTAATCTGCAAGTTCATAAGCCTAATAGGCTACTAAACACAACAATCCTTAATGCAAGTAGTCAAGGTCACATAAGAAAAGTTAATGTACTAACAATTTCCATCGATACATGAAGGATCTAGAGAATTTTCCACAGTAATATAATAAAGTCCATTTACAATCATATGTTTATGGTAGTATAATCTAATCCATTTACAATAGTGTTTCAGCCTGTAAAAGTTCGGGGGAAAAAGAAAAAAAATCAAGATCACATAATAGTGGCATGAAAACACTAGATTTTGGGATGATAACCAGTCCTTGCAATTTATTTACATATCTTTTTGTATCAAGCTGCACATCCAAAGTCTCCTTTATTCTTTCATTTGTCTGCTTTTAGAATTATTCTAGAGCTGTAGCGTTAGCATCAGGTTGTTCTTTGATGGTTCCTCAAGTCTCATCAGCAAGTATTCAATCACATATAGTGAAACTACAAAAGTACAATGATAGAAATTTAGTATATAAATGCACCAAAAATACATAAATTTAGTAACTGAAACTTTCATTGGCAAAGTGAAAGAAAACTGTTAAATAATGATATGATTTTAGCTTTAAGTTGAGCTCTAGTTCACCATAATATAAATAGATACTTGCAAAACCTTTCTTTTTAAAGGACCACCCAAGCTCTCATAATTGTTAGCTAAAAATTTAATTGATTATTATGACATGCAAATTTAGGCAAAAATGTATGTGGCTTGTGTCGCACCAAAAAGTTGCATATTCTGTCTCACTACTTTAGCCATTTCTTGTAATAATCCTAAGTGTATAAGGATGTAAATAATATCTTCAGAAAATAATATATGCATCATGTGTCAACTTGTTATTGGTTACTTCCTTTGCTCGAGTAGCAATGAAGAAAGCATTCATCAAATGTTCAACATGACTTGAAGCTAGTTTCAAAGTGCATATTTTGGCAGTACGTACCGGCATTGCCACCTATGGAACGTTATAACATGCAAGTGAGCCAAGGAGTCATTTGGTTCGCATATTGTTTTGCAAAGGAATTTGAATTGGAGTTGGAATTGGAATAAGAATGAAATCATATTAAAATTGATAAGGTGTTTAGTTGGTTAATTTTTGAGTTGAATTGAAATGTTAAATTTGAACATTCCATTGGATTGTTAAACATCCCATGGGTAAATAAAAGAAAAGTGCATTCCAATGAATATGAGAAAAAGTTTCAATTCTAATTCCATATGATAACCAAGATAGAAAATTTTCTAATTCAATCTAATAAATATGTGAACCAAACGGGGCTTAGAGTTCCTTTGTGGTATATGACCATTTCTCTTTCCAACATTAAAAGATACATCAACTTATAAGTTGATAGAGATGTTACCAACCTAACGTTGTGTGAAACATGCGATCAATTCCTCTTTAAAAGAAAGAGGTCAAATGGGTCGAAAGTCCCCCAAAATATGTATCTAATTCATACTACCTTCTCAAATTCTTTATTCGTGACTAACATGGTGGTTTTGTAATCATATTTATCACATTAATTATTAAAAAAAACCTTAATACAATAATGCATCAATTCTTAGCCCGACCCAATTTGACTTGATAAATACACATGGCAATTAAAGTACATTTGTAAACAAGGGACCCAGAAGGTGTCTATGACACGAGTTTGGAGAAAATTAAATTACGACCAACTTATATATAAGAGAAAAAGAGAGTGCATTTTCAATTTTAATGATTATTCTAACTAAATTCTAAATGTCTTATTACCTCAACATACTAATCAGAGTTGTGAAAATCATCAAGCTAATGTTATGGTAACCTTCCATGAAGCTAGTACCAACAACATTTGTCCGTGATACTCTTTCACTTCCAGCCAAATTTACAAAGTTGTGCACAAAATTGATCGTGCAACGTGGCAGGTTTGTCATACGTGTATTATTGCTTTATGAACAATTCAACTATTTTGAAGCAATCTATGATAAACTTTGAAAAAAATAAACATTATTTTGCATAATGAAATATAAATTACTCGATTTTGCATGGATCTTATGTTCACTTTTATCCTGCAAGTGCATTGATTATTCCTAAACTATGAATGGTGATTCATAGATGATTATTAAGGGTTCAACATGGTTCAATCAAATTGCACTAAAATTTTTCCACAACCTATCTTATCCTTGCTTCATTCCATCTTCAAAGCAGCTATGCACCCCTCCTTGTTGAGGCCCCTTCGGATCGATAATTAGGATCAATTAGGATGAAGTATTATATAGATTTGAGTGTGCATATGTATATATGCAGGGACTCATGATGAACAGAGGGTGGGAAATCTTTAGATACACACACAAAACACAATGAATTCCACACATAATTCGACATACAGATAGGGTATTTATACCCATACAATGGCGGTTACAATCTACTAAAACTAACATAACTAACCCTTTAATTCCCGCCTAATTTACACGTTTGACTTTTTCTTTTTTGACTTTTCTATTCTGACTTTTAATTAACATTAATCTACTTCATTTTAAATTGTCTTGATTATGATCTTCCAACACTCACTGGAGAAAATGATAACATCCGTAGAGACAATGTGGGGATTTCAATAGTCAATTCGGATTTCATTATGGGAGCAAAAGATCCAAAAGGTGTAAGAATTTACATTAGATTGGGTAGGGCTAGGTCTGCTAAAACTTTTAAGGCACGTCAGATTAGGCTGGGCTAGGTCAGCTTGCTAAAACTATTAAGGTGTAAGAATTTATGTCTAGATCATCTGTGTCACATCCCTAACCACGGCGGTTCCTCGCGGGACATGAATGTCATGGAATCACACTCAGTGGACCACTACATGATTTTTTAAAATATACGTTGTGACTAAATTTAAAAGTATATAATTGTTTATAGAGTTAAATTTTGGAAGCTAGTAGTGGTACTAATGTAAATTATTTCTAAATCACAACAAATATAGATATAATGTAACACCCGAAAGTTTAACTTTTTGGTAGGCTGTGCGACTGAGCCTCAGTCGCCTGGGATTTATGCGACTGGAGGTTTAACCGCATGCTATTCGGCCGATTGAAGCTCAACCGTACGATTAGAGTTCAACCGCCCGAATGAAGGACGAACCGCATGGAACATATGCGACTGGGGTCCAATCGCATGGTGTTCATGCGACTGAAGGTCCAGTCGCCCCTGGAGCAGATGCGACTGAGCTGTGGGTATAAAAGAGGAGCAGCTCCCTTCTCCTTTCCAACACTTGCATATTTCAGTCGGGAAAGAGAGCAGAGAGCGAACGAGAGCAGAGAAGAAAGAGGGAAAGTGCTGACCGAGCTCCGAATTTGTCGAGAGGCTAGCCAAATCGAAGCTCATCAACTCCTACCTGTTATTATGAGTTCTAGAACCCCTCCTTTACATGTTTTCTAACGATTTTGGGGCTGGAATCACATAGAAACCCTATTTTTGAAATAGTGAAAGTTTGACCCTTTGGGTAAATCTTGAGTAACGTGTTAATAGTAAGAATTAGGACTTGTATATGCTTGTATGATGTCCTAGTATGAATCCCTGAGACTTGGGAGGGTCGATTTGGGCTGAAAATGGGTCTACGGTGTGTTTGTGTGCGTTGGTTCGCGACTGCAGTTTATGAAGAACCCCAGTCGCTGCCCAGTTAGGGTTATGCGACTGAAGGGCCATTCGGCCGATTGAGGATTAGTTGATGTTTAATCGCCCGATTGAGGCTCAGACGCACGAATGAGCCTCAGTCGCACGATAGGCCATGCGATTGAGGGTTTCGGTCGCATAGGTCCAATCGCAGAGTAGTTCAGTCGTACGGTTAAGAGTTAGTCGCATATAACCCAGTCGTATAGTGTCTAGTCGTACGGAAGGAAGTCCAGTCGCACGATTGTATGCCCATTCGCATGACAGCCCAATCGCACGGTCCAGTCGCATGGAGGACATGCGACTGGGAAAGGTTCAGTCGCCCGGATAGGGCTGATGTGACGTATAGAGAAGTGTATGTATGATGTATGTATGTTATGTATGATGTGGCCACGATAGATGGTGAATATTGATGATTTGTAAATACTTATGTTCCTTATGTAAATGAATGTTATCTTTTAATAACTTTACGTGAATGAATGAAAGAATGAAACGAATGTATTAAGAACGTAAAGTGAAAGATAATGAAAGAAGGAACATGATGAATGAATGCATGCATTAACGAATGAATGAATGAATGTAAGTAAGGCTTGCAAGCAAATGAAAGGAGGTGCACACCCCTGGCAGGTGTTAGCTCAACGGTGTGCGGGTTAGCTACCCCGAAGGATGCACATCGGGGTCAGTCTTTGTGATTGACCAGAAGTCTGTATGGGATCCTTGCCGCTTACCCTAGGTGACTGGATCAGCATTAGTGCACAACGTTCGTGATTGATCATCACAGGTCGAGCACCCGCATTTGTGCACAACGTTCGGGGTATAGCATATGGCATTGATCCAGAAGTAAAGTGAAAAGATAAGTGGTGCATGTACCTACCCCAGGTGACTGGATCAGCATTTGTGCACAACGTTCGTGGTTGATACCACAGGTCCAGCACCAGCAGTATGTATGATGTAAGGGGGTATCGTACATGTCACCGAATGTAATGAACGTTCGAACGAAAGTAATGAATGTATGAATGAATGTAATGAATGTTCGAACGTATGAAATGAATGTATGAATGAAAGTGAACGAGAATGAAGAATGGTACACGAATGAAAGTAAGTAATGAATGATGAAGATAATAATGATATTATCTACGTGTACGTATGATGTGTGAGCACATGTATGTAAGAACAGTTATAAAGAATGAAAGTATGTTTTATTATAAAACTAGAACTCACTCAGCAACGCTAACTTTTATGTGTTTTCCAGTTGGCAGGTAGTGTTGCTGAGGATGGCACGAGGCGGCTACTCAGCTCTTTTGGGATGGCATTCTCCATTTGATAATGCTGCAACGTCATGTGTTGCGGGCCCATAATGCACGCAACATATCACGTTGCCCACCATTATGAGATTTCTTGAGGATTCCCATAAACGGGATTACTTAAGAAATCTCCTTTATATATTTTTGAACTTAATATCTTCTTTATGAAGATAAATATATTTTCTTTTTATTATTTTCATTCTATAGAGGTCGCTGTATGACCCTATGGTTGCTGAGGATTCATATAAACGAGATTACTTACGTGATCAAAGGTTTCATATGCTTCAGCAGCAATCATAGTAAAGTTAGGCAATGTAAGAAAGCTTGTATTTTGTAATCAAGACAATGATGTAAAAGCTTTTATGAATGAATGAGAATGTATGTTTTTATCAATTCCGCTGCGTATTTTATTATCATGTATTATATGTATGTTGTATGTGCAATGAAGAACCAACAGTAGGGTGCCCGATGAGCGGGGGCCTTACAAGTTGGTATCAGAGCAAAGGTTTAAGTAAAACGGGTAAATTTTCACAATAAACCTAAACTTAAACTGAGAATGGGACAGGGGGAATGAGAATGCCATCTGAGTAGTTGCGTGCCATCAGGTATTTTTCTTAAAAGATTAACTGGTATTATGTGCGCATGGTATGTGAATTATGTGTACTGTTAGACTTAGATACTAATGTAGTCAGGACAGGTAATGCTCGGGATACGAAGAGTAGAGTAAGTGGCTAATCACAACTGGCCACTGTAATTAGGGACTTACTATACTTGACATAAACTGAGCTATTTCCTTGAATGACCGTGTTGGTGTTTGAATCTTTCAGTGTGATAGAAGATGGTCGGTGGTAGATCATCTAAAGCTTCCCGTGGTGGTGGACGTGGTGCTGAACCGCGTGTCACGCGAGGAAGGCCTAGGGCAGAGAAAGTAGTTCATGAGGAAAACGAGACTCCTCATCAGGAGGAGGCAGACTTTTTATGTGTTTTCCAGGAGAAAGAATGAAAGTATGTTTTATTATAAAACTAGAACTCACTCAGCAACGCTAACTTTTTATGTGTTTTCCAGTTGGCAGGTAGTGTTGCTGAGGATGGCACGAGGCGGCTACTCAGCTCTTTTGGGATGGCATTCTCCATTTGATAATGCTGCAACGTCATGTGTTGCGGGCCCATAATGCACGCAACATATCACGTTGCCCACCATTATGAGATTTCTTGAGGATTCCCATAAACGGGATTACTTAAGAAATCTCCTTTATATATTTTTGAACTTAATATCTTCTTTATGAAGATAAATATATTTTCTTTTTATTATTTTCATTCTATAGAGGTCGCTGTATGACCCTATGGTTGCTGAGGATTCATATAAACGAGATTACTTACGTGATCAAAGGTTTCATATGCTTCAGCAGCAATCATAGTAAAGTTAGGCAATGTAAAGAAAGCTTGTATTTTGTAATCAAGACAATGATGTAAAAGCTTTTATGAATGAATGAGAATGTATGTTTTTATCAATTCCGCTGCGTATTTTATTATCATGTATTATATGTATGTTGTATGTGCAATGAAGACCAACAGTAGGGTGCCCGATGAGCGGGGCCTTACAAGTTGGTATCAGAGCAAAGGTTTAAGTAAAACGGGTAAATTTTCACAATAACCTAAACTTAAACTGAGAATGGGACAGGGGGAATGAGAATGCCATCTGAGTAGTTGCGTGCCATCAGGTATTTTCTTAAAAGATTAACTGGTATTATGTGCGCATGGTATGTGAATTATGTGTACTGTTAGACTTAGATACTAATGTAGTCAGGACAGGTAATGCTCGGGGTACGAAGAGTAGAGTAAGTGGCTAATCACAACTGGCCACTGTAATTAGGGACTTACTATACTTGACATAAACTGAGCTATTTCCTTGAATGACCGTGTTGGTGTTTGAATCTTTCAGTGTGATAGAAGATGGTCGGTGGTAGATCATCTAAAGCTTCCCGTGGTGGTGGACGTGGTGCTGAACCGCGTGTCACGCGAGGAAGGCCTAGGGCAGAGAAAGTAGTTCATGAGGAAAACGAGACTCCTCATCAGGAGGAGGCAGACGAAAGCGCAAATTTGAGAGCCTCGGTAAAAGAGGAAGTGGTTGAGGAAGTACATCAGGTCATGTAGACGATCCTACCGTCTGTAGTGACCGAAGTGATAAAGGCGGTACGAGAAGATGAGAGACGAGGGAGGAATCGGTCCTCAGGTAGACAGCAACAGACAGAGGCAGAAACAGTATTGTCCAATGGTGAAGAGGAAGAGGAGGAAGAACAGGTACGGGAGACAGCCCGGGTTGTGACTACAGGAAATTTATGAGGTGCAAGCCCCCGACTTTTGATGGTTCGGGTACGGCTGCGGATGCTCACCAATGGGTGAGAGAAATGGAGGCGGTCCTCGATATCAGTGACTGCCAGGAGGATAAAAAGGTAAAGTTTGCTACCCATTCGTTTACGGGGACGGCATTGTGCTGGTGGGACAATATTGTCCAGGCCGAGGGTAGCAGGGCCATTGGAATGATGAAGTGGTCTGAGTTGAAAAGAATGGTGATCGAGGAGTTTAGTCCTCGTCGGGAGATGGATAGAGTTGAGAGAGAGTTCCTGCAGTTGGAGGGGGGACGATGACCCACCAACAATATACAACCAAGTTTAACGACATGGCACGGTTGGTGCCAGAGCAAGTGACGCCGGTGTCTCGCAAGATTAACCGGTATATTCAGGGGCTGCCAGCCGAAATTCGTTGGCATTTGATTTCCGCTCGACCTAGTACTTTCAGGTCGGCGGTGGATTTAGCTGGGAGGTGTACGATGAACGAGCTGCACTGGTGAAAACTGAGGGTAGTAAGAAGGGAAGTGATGAAAGGAAATGGCAGGGGAAGAGGTTTGGTCGAGGTGATACTTCGACAAGCAGCAAGAAGGCACGGGTTTATGATCGCCGTGTGGTCACGTCCAGTACAGGGTCGAGAAAGTGTGGGAAATGTGGGAGAGAGCACGGTGGCGAGTGCAGATGGGGGCTGAATGTTTGTTTTAAGTGTGGAAAGCCTGGTCATATGGCGAAAGAATGTAAGGGCTTGAAGTGTTTTAACTGTGGGGAAAGTGGTCATATGAACAAAGATTGCAAGAAGCCGAGATCTGAGGGTTCCGGCATGAAGAAGGCCGTGGTGAAGGGTCGAGAGCAAGCGCCAGAGCATTCACGATGACGCAGGAAGAGGCTAGGACGGACCCTGATGTCGTGTCCGGTACGTTTCTGGTGAACCAAACTTTAGCCTCAGTATTATTTGATTCGGGTGCCAGTAGGAGTTTTATTTCTGCTGCCTTCTGTGCCAAATTGCCCGTTAGTAGTAGACGGTGGATATACCGTTTGATGTAGAGACCGCTATAGGTAAAACCACCAGGATTTCCGAGGTAATTGAGGGTTGCGAGGTAGAACTGGAGGGTCACAAATTTCCAGTTAAACCATTTGCGATGACGTTAGGCGGTTTTCGATTGGTGCTTGGGATGGATTAGTTGGTAGATTTCGAGGCGAACATTGTGTGTCGCAAGAAGATGATCAGTTTGACAGCGCCCGACGGTAGTCCAGTGACAGTTTATGGCGATTGGGTTACTATGATTCCAAGGTGATCTCAATGGAAGTGGCGGGGAAATGTATGAGGCGTGGATGTAACGCCCTTTTATGTTATGTAAAGGATGTAGAAAAGTCAACACCACAACTATCTGATGTTCTGGTTGTGTGTAAGTTCCCATACGTGTTCCTGGAAGACTTATCGGATTGCCACCTGACAGAGAGATCGAGTTCCAGATTGATCTGATACCAGGCCCACCTGTTGCCAAAGCACCATACCGATTGGCCCCGACAGAGATGGAAGAGTTGATGGAGCAATTACAAGAGCTGCTGGATAAGGGGTTTATTAGACCGAGTATCTCACCTTGGGGTGCTCCGGTCCTGTTTGTAAAGAAGAAGGACGGTAGTATGAGGATGTGCATCGACTACGCGAGATGAATAAGTTGACGGTAAAGAACAGATACCCCTTGCCGAGGATTGATGACTTGTTTGACCAACTTCAGGGTGCTAGTTGGTTTTCACGAATAGATCTTCGATAAGGTTACCATCAACTGAAGGTGAAGGAGCAGGATATCCCTAAAACAGCTTTTCGTACGCGCTACGGTCACTATAAGTTCCTTGTCATATCTTTTGGTTTGACCAACGCGCCAGCTGCTTTTATGGACCTGATGAATAGGGTGTGCCGGCCGATGTTGGATAAATCAGTAATTGTATTCATTGATGACATCTTGATTTATTCGAAGAGCGAGATTGAGCATGCCGGTCACATTCGCGAAGTTCTGGAGACATTGAGAAGGGAGAAATTGTATGCAAAATTCTCCAAGTGCGCATTTTGGTTGCGTGAGGTCCAATTCTTGGGTCACGTGGTAAATCCGGATGGAATTCTGGTTGATCCGGCGAAAGTGGAAGCAGTGATGCAATGGAAGTCTCCAAAGACGCCATCCGAGATCCGCAGTTTCTTGGGTTTGGCGGGTTACTACCGAAGGTTCATCCAAGACTTTTCCAAAATTGCTTCTCCACTACCAAGTTGACCCGGAAGGATGTGAAATTTGTATGGGGTCAAGCTCAGGAGAAGGCGTTTGAAGAACTGAAGACAAGATTGACCCAAGCTCCAGTATTGGCACTACCCGATGGGAGTGAAGACTTAGTGGTTTATTCCGATGCCTTCTACTCGGGGTTGGGGTGTGTATTAATCCAAAGGGGAAAGGTGATAGCCTATGTATCCCGACAGCTGAAAGTTCATGAGGTTAATTACCCTACTCATGACTTGGAGGTAGCAGCTGTGGTTTTCGCGTTGAAGATTTGGCGGCACTATTTGTACGGGACGAAGTGCACCATCTTCACGGACCACAAGAGCTTGAAGTACTTCTTCGAGCAGAAGGATCTGAATATGAGGCAGAGACGGTGGTTGGAGCTAATAAAAGACTACGATTGTGAAATCCATTACCACCCGGGCAAAGCCAACGTGGTGGCTGATGCCCTTAGCCGAAGGAGAGGCCCGAGCCAATTCGGGTGAAGGCGTACCAGCTAATCATGACCTCCGACATGATGAAACAAGTCAGAGAGTTCCAGGATGAAGCACTGAAAGAGGATCATCTAAACTCTGAACGAATGAGAGGTCTGGTCGCCGAACTGGGTGAAAACACGTATGGTGCCAAGACTCGATTTGGGCGAGTGTGGATTCCTCGATTCGGGGATCTACGTATGAAGATCATGGATGAAGCCCACAAGACTCGATACTCCATTCATCCCGGTGCTACCAAGATGTACCAAGACATGAAGAAAGATTATTGGTGGCCGGGTATGAAACGTGATGTGGTGGAGTATGTGAGTAAATGCCTCACGTGTTTGCAAGTAAAGGCAGAGCACCAGAAGCCGTATGGAAAGATTCAACCGTTGGACATACCGGAATGGAAGTGGGAGCACATCACCATGGATTTTATCACAAAGCTGCCACATACCCCGAAAGGGTATGATACGATCTGGGTGATTGTGGATCGATTGACGAAGAGTGCTCACTTCTTACCGATGCGCGAGACATATTCGTCCGAAAGGTTGTCCGATCTTTTCATCAAAGAGATGGTGACTCGTCATGGTGTACCAGTGTCGATTGTGTCTGATCGCGACACCCGGTTTACATCCAAATTTTGGAAGAAATTCCACGATGCTATGGGGACGAGGTTGCATATTAGCACGGCTTATAACCCTCAAACTGATGGTCAGTCGGAAAGGACCATTCAGACTTTGGAGGACATGCTCCGGGCATGTGTTATTGACTTCGGGGGAAGTTGGGATGACCACCTACCGTTAGCTGAATTCTCGTACAACAACAGCTATCATGCAAGTATTGGCATGCCACCCTATGAGATGCTATACGGTAGGAGATGCAGGACACCCGTTTGTTGGGGTGAAATTGGTTAGAAAGAATTGGGAAGCGTCGAAGTGGTCGAGGCTACGACTGAAAAGCTCGAAAGAATTAAAGCTTATATGAAGGCGGCCAAAGACCGACAGAAATCGTATGCCAACAAACGATGCAGACCGATTGAGTTCCAGGTGGGAGACCGAGTTATGTTGAAGGTCTCGCCTTGGAAAGGAATCATTCGATTCCGGAAGCGGGGTAAGTTGAGCCCGCGGTATATAGGCCCTTTCCGAATAGTTGCTCGAGTAGGGGTGGTGGCCTATAGGTTGGATCTACCAGATGAGTTAAGTGGAATCCACCCGACCTTCCACGTGTCTCATCTGAGAAAATGTTTGGTCGATGAGGATCAGATCGTTCCACTGGAAGATATTGAAGTAGACGAACGACTCAACTATGTAGAGCAACCAGTGGCGATCATCGATCGCAAAGAGAAGAGATTAAGGAATAAAGTGGTTCCCCTTGTGCGTGTACAGTGGCGGCACAGGATGGGATCCGGGTCAACGTGGGAAACTGAAGAAGAATGAGGCAGCATTACCCACGATTGTTCGAAGAATAACAGGTTTCGGGGACGAAACCTATAATAAGGGGGGTGGACTTGTAACACCCGAAAGTTTGACTTTTTGGTAGGCTGTGCGACTGAGCCTCAGTCGCCTGGGATTTATGCGACTGGAGGTTTAACCGCATGCTATTCGGCCGATTGAAGCTCAACCGTACGATTAGAGTTCAACTGCCCGAATGAAGGACGAACCGCATGGAACACATGCGACTGGGGTCCAATCGCATGGTGTTCATGCGACTGAAGGTCCAGTCGCCCTGGAGCAGATGCGACTGAGCTGTGGGTATAAAAAGGAGCAGCTCCCTTCTCCTTCCCAACACTTGCATATTTCAGTCGGGAAAGAGAGCAGAGAGCGAACGAGAGCAGAGAAGAAAGAGGGAAAGTGCTGACCGAGCTCCGAATTTGTCGAGAGGCTAGCCAAATCGAAGCTCATCAACTCCTACCTGTTATTGTGAGTTCTATAACCCCTCCTTTACATGTTTTCTAACGATTTTGGGGCGTGGAATCACATAGAAACCCTATTTTTGAAATAGTGAAAGTTTGACCCTTTTGGGTAAATCTTGAGTAACGTGTTTATAGTAAGAATTAGGACTTGTATATGCTTGTATGATGTCCTAGTATGAATCCCTGAGACTTGGGAGGGTCGATTTGGGCTGAAAATGGGTCTACGGTGTGTTTGTGTGCGTTGGTTCGCGACTGCAGTTTATGAAGAACCCCAGTCGCTGCCCAGTTAGGGTTATGCGACTGAAGGGCCATTCGGCCGATTGAGGATTAGTTGATGTTTAATCGCCCGATTGAGGCTCAGACGCACGAATGAGCCTCAGTCGCACGATAGGCCATGCGATTGAGGGTTTCGGTCGCATAGGTCCAATCGCAGAGTAGTTCAGTCATACGGTTAAGAGTTAGTCGCAATAACCAGTCATATAGTGTCTAGTCGTACGGAAGGAAGTCCAGTCGCACGATTGTATGCCCATTCGCATGACAGCCCAATCGCACGGTCCAGTCGCATGGAGGACATGCGACTGGGAAAGGTTCAGTCGCCCGGATAGGGCTGATGTGACGTATAGAGAAGTGTATGTATGAGTATGTATGTTATGTATGATGTGGCCACGATAGATGGTGAATATTGGTGATTTGTAAATACTTATGTTCCTTATGTAAATGAATGTTATCATTTAATAACTTTACGTGAATGAATGAAAGAATGAAACGAATGTATTAAGAACGTAAAGTGAAAGATAATGAAAGAAGGAACATGATGAATGAATGCATACATTACGAACGAATGAATGAATGTAAGTAAGGCTTGCAAGCAAATGAAAGGAGGTGCACACCCCTGGCAGGTGTTAGCTCAACGGTGTGCGGGTTAGCTACCCCGAAGGATGCACATCGGGGCCAGTCTTTGTGATTGACAGAAGTATGTATGGGATCCTTGCCGCTTACCCTAGGTGACTGGATCAGCATTAGTGCACAACGTTCGTGATTGATCATCACAGGTCCAGCACCCGCATTTGTGCACAACGTTCGGGGTATAGCATATGGCATTGATCCAGAAGTAAAGTGAAAAGATAAGTGGTGCATGTACCTACCCCAGGTGACTGGATCAGCATTTGTGCACAACGTTCGTGGTTGATACCACAGGTCCAGCACCAGCAGTATGTATGATGTAAGGGGGTATCGTACATGTCACCGAATGTAATGACGTTCGAACGAAAGTAATGAATGTATGAATGAATGTAATGATGTTCGAACGTATGAAATGAATGTATGAATGAAAGTGAACGAGAATGAAGAATGGTACATGAATGAAAGTAAGTAATAATGAATGATGAAGATAATGATATATCTACGTGTACGTATGATGTGTGAGCACATGTATGTAAGAACAGTTTTATAAAGAATGAAAGTATGTTTTATTATAAAACTAGAACTCACTCAGCAACGCTGACTTTTTATGTGTTCCAGTTGGCAGGGTAGTGTTGTGAGGATGGCACGAGGCGGCTACTCAGCTCTTTTGGGATGGCATTTCCATTTGATATGCTGCGACGTCATGTGTTGCGGGCCCATAATGCACGCAACATATCATGTTGCCCACCATTATGAGATTTCTTGAGGATTCCCTAACGGATTACTTAAGAAATCTCTTATAGATTTTTTGAACTTAATATCTTCTTTATGAAGATAAATATATTTCTTTATTATTTTCATTCTATAGAGGTCGCTGTATGACCCTATGGTTGCTGAGGATTCATATAAACGAGATTACTTACGTGATCAAAGGTTTCATATGCTTCAGTAGCAATCATAGTAAAGTTAGGCAATGTAAAGAAAGCTTGTATTTTGTAATCAAGACAATGATGTAAAAGCTTTTATGAATGAATGAAAGTATGTTTTATCAATTCGCTGCGTATTTATGATCATGTATTATATGTATGTGTATGTGCAATGAAGAACCAACAGTAGGGGGCCCGGTGAGCGGGGCCTTACATATAAATGTCCCAAGAACTTGAATAACCCTAATGCAATGAAAATCCATACTAGCTTAGCTTGATGTATTTATAATTATCTGAGAAAACATGCATGAAAAATAGTCAACATAAAGTTGATGAGTTCATAGGTTTTAAAATAATATGCTGACTGGACCACTACTCTTTCTATAATTTGATTGTTGATCATACAATGCAACAATATTATATAAGCACCGCAACCAAAGCTATACTATAATTGTAATAGATTGCCCCTACCCATGCTTACCATAATCTAAACAGGTTTGCAACTTTTTTCCATCACTTAGCGTATTTAACTTAATATCAATAGATGTTTTTGTTTC